>JAABOM020061434.1:0-11017 GCA_011800125.2 Solanum clarkiae
GCCCCAACGGCCTAGTCATATGCATTTTCTTTTGGCCTGTTATCACTGTCTATCTATTTTAAAGTATATAAAAGGTGAAAATTCCTTATAATAGATATAGCAAGAGCATAGTTACAGGGGGAGCATAATTACTGATAATTTAGTTCGTGGTGGTTTAATGAAGTAAACATTTGTTAGAACAACTGAGTTATTGGATGAAATGAAAAAATTTCTTAGATCTTGGTATACAAGGAATGACATGGTTACTCCTCCCACCTTGGGGCTGAAAAAAAAACAAATAGAAAAGAACCAAGAACGGAACAAAGATATGGCAAAAATTATGATGCAGCTTAATCTCTTGACAAAGCATGTCACAAGGGTTCCTAAAGCGGTTAACGCTATTGGAAAAAGTGAAAACTTACCCCAAGAGGCTGAGGGGTATGGTAAAGATATTTAGTTCTTGTATCGAATGGGTGCTTATCGCCCAAATTTTCGAAGGCAAAATGTCAACCAAGGTTGGAATCAAGGCGGTGAGTGGAGAGTCCGTGGTTTGAATTGGAGGGAGAAAGAGGATGAAAGAGAGTTTTATATACCTCCACATGAGTACAAAGGTAGGAGACCCTAAATTCGATCTGAAATGCTATCGAGCCAAAGACATGTTGATTCAAATACATGAAGGGTTACTTCCCAATATTGGACCAAGTGGTCATATCATATTTAACCGCTATTAAACACCTTGAGTCTCAAATGAGTTGAATCTCCTCTTAGTTGAACCAAAGACCAAAAGGAAGTCTCTGGAGTGATACCCTTGCAAACCTGATGAAAGACCATGATCATGTTGATGTCTGAATGATGCTTAGCTACGTTGTGACATGACATTAACTATGACGCTTCTTAGGAGGCAATCCAAGTTTAATTATAATTTTTAGTATTTTTTTTTGTTTTATTGTTTACAGGTGTTGGATGTTGGCTCTGTGAGTTGAAGGGAAATATGTGAAGTGAAAGATAAATCTGATAGTAGGGATAAAGCTTTGTGAGTCGCCAACAAGGTTGTTTATGTCATAGGAGATGCCAAATCAAGCCAAAATTGCACCACGGCCACTGTTAAAAGGGCGAGCAAAATAATCAAGCGACGAGTCGCCACTCTAGTTCAATGAGGTAAGTCAACCTTGCAAAGTCTCCTTTGCCCTCAGCCTAGGTCAAATTATGCGATGGAGGTGAACTTTGCGACTCATCAAATCATTTGGCATGTTATTACCTCGTAAAATAAAACCTTGGCAGGAATTAAAGGGTCTTTTAAAGACTTTATTCTTAAATCTTTTTAAAATTCCACTTCTCTCGTCACTTTCCTTCACTACCCTATGCATACCTTCACATTCTTTATATTAATTTTCAAGATTTTAGTGTGTTTTTTAGCATGTCCACACCGATTGCACATCATCTACTTGTTCTAAAGCTTCATCAAAAGGTGTGTCATCTTGTTTTTCGATTTTCAAGCCACTATTTAACTATTTCGGTTTGCAACTAGTAATGAATTCCTTTTGGGTACTTGTTTTTTATTGTGTTTGTTCCTATGTTGATATATCTCTGCTTGTGTGCTCAAATGGATTCCAAATAGGTACCCTAGTTGTGGTGAGTTTTGAGTTTAGTTGATTTTTGATGGCTTGTGTGAAATTGATGATATAGGTGTTATTCATGAATGTTTAATTTGTTGAAAATGGGCTGAAATCATACTTTGATGTGTTTGATTGTGTTAGGAGGCCCTATGCTTAGTTTTGGTTTTGAACTGATTTGAAGTGATTGAGAATGGTTTAAATTTATTGTTTGGGATGATTATCAAACCTTTTTGGCTGATGTTTGAGTAACCCGAAGCCCGTGATTGACAAGTTTTCCCGATGCCAGATTAGTGACGATTCTCTTAAGGGTTTTATTGTCAACTAAATACCTACACCTTGTTTTATGATGAAATCTGAGTAATCGGGAAGCTTGGGGTAATGGGTATGGTGCATGCATGTACATAGTGGTGTTGTTGAACTATGTTAGGATGCTTGTAGTGTAAAAACTGATTATAAACTATGTTGGTACAAGTTTCTTTCAAGGGTCTCTTTGGCGAGCTCCTTCGAGTTCACCAACTTGGTCAGCAAATCGCATTTTGGTCCAAATGGTTCTGAAGGGGACTTTTTCGTGAGGTATTGATGTCTCGCCAAGTTGGTTTGGCAACTCACCAAACCTGACTCCACCTCGCATAGTTGACCCCCTATTTTCTACAACCATTTGGCGAGCTCGTCTAAGCTCCACAAAGGCACTTTGCGTCTCACAAACCCTTTGCGAGCACCAAAAGCCTGCAGTTTTAAATGTGATTTTAGGCTTTGATTTTGGTTCCAATTTCTATTCTCTTGCGCCTAACATGGTTTTTAATGTTTAATACAAGTATGGCACGATATCAACAACTAGTTCAACAAAGTAGATTGGTGGACGAGCATGAGCCACCAAGGCATTCACTACCCCCGGTGTCTATCTGGGAACCTAGTCAAAGGTTATCCTATCCACCTAAATATGGTGGGATAGAAGCTACGGATAGGTACAAGAGGAAAAGGAAAGTAGTGGAACGGTGACTCCAGCAGCAATGAGGAGAGGTCTCTTGAGCTGCAATGCACAAGCTCAGAAGAAGAACAAGCAAGGTCCAAAT
The DNA here is from genome assembly GCA_011800125.2 of Solanum clarkiae. Lineage (NCBI taxonomy): Eukaryota > Viridiplantae > Streptophyta > Magnoliopsida > Solanales > Solanaceae > Solanum > Solanum clarkiae. The sequence continues at coordinate 2,669 of JAABOM020061434.1, forward strand.
CCAGTGCATGAGCTCACGACTTCGTGGTAGATTCAGAAACGTCATCGAATTGAGGCAAGGACTAAGGTGGCGCATGACCTACTTCCCCAAACTCCTCAAACTATAAGGCCCCACTTGTGGAAAGAATGAAAAGTGCCAAGAAAATGAGTTGTGGAAATTTTCTGAGTAGCAGCGATTCAGGAGGGATCTTATGAGTCATATGTTGATGTACGGATGTAGATTAGCTCATGGATACTAAGCATGAATTCCTAATAGCTCAAGTTTGGAGAACCATCTATGTATGAAGTGTTCTATGGACCATAACATAATCCACGGGTCGTAACTTGTGCTCATAAAATGAAGGCCAAACTTGGTAAAAACATGGTTTCCTGAGATTAGAGGTACGAGTTATTAGATGTCTAGTACTCTGACTTATGAGTCATAAGTCTTCTCATTGTTTTAGGATCAAAAACAGTTTCTAAGGACCCAAAAATATCATCCGACAAAACCCCATTCTTATGGCCCATAAATGGAGTCTCGTGGTCCTATCCGACAGAATTTTTTTTTTTTAAAGTAGCAAAATTGACCTTTCCTAATCCTTTAAGACTATGCTACATCATTTTAAGCCTCAAATGAGCCCCTCCAGCCTTATACAACCCTAGACAACCTTATTCCCATTTCACTCTCACACTCTAAGTCTCAAACTCCTCCCAAAAACACTCCTAAGCTCTTCAAGGCTTCCAAGAAAGAAGACCAAGTTAGGGTTTCAGTTTCCTCACCTCCAAACCAGATTTTCCTTCGTTAAATCACTAAGGTATGTGGGTTTTGATTTTGCAGATTTTCCCTCCACAAAGCGCAATCATTCCCCTTCTTCATTGATTTCTCAAGTCATGGTAATATGTGATGATTTTGTGAACTCTTTCATATGATTATTTTATGAAGTATTTTATGATGATTAACCCTTGTATATTATTATGAAATGTAAACTCATGTGAGCATCTATTTTTTAAGTATGGGTATGATAATACCCTAGCCAAGTCTCTTTATGCTTTTGGTGGGTCACTTTGGGTAATGCTTAAAGGTTTATTTCACTCCTGTCATGGCATTTACTCATGATCTGCATGGTTTTAAGTTTCTGTAAATGTATCAACCATGATTTGACTAAAAGATGCATGCCAAGTTTCTCAAGTAATGGATGCCTTGTGACAAGATATGTATGTTATGCAAGTTGAGACTAATAAGAGGGATAATATGTTATGAGCTCATGATCATGATATGAGTAACAAGAATGACATAAAGCCCTAACTTGATGAATTAAGTTATGTTTGATGAGTTACTCTAAGAATGATATTATGATATTTTGTGACTATGCATGTTATGGTTATAACTACATTTCAAGTACTCCGTGAGTTTGTAGCCTAGCACCGAGAGGACATTAGTAGTCACCCACTTTCCCTAACTATGCGCCACCATAGGTATGATGTTGATCCCCCATATAGGCTTGTACCTACCAAAAAGGCAATGTCGTAAGGTAAGGATATCATGTGAAATCCACCGAAAAGATCATATCGTTAGGTGGTGGCACTTTCCGGAAAGGCCATGCCGTAAGATTAGTGTTTGGTCTACCTTGGAAAAGTAGACCACTCATTGTTCGATATGGAGTGAACATCTGGATTCTGAGTAGTAATTTGCTTGGTCTTACATGTCGGTTACAATCCTTTCCCACCTATGTATGATACTTTATGTGATTTAGTCATCTTTCATGCATGTCTTCACTAAACATTTATCATCCACTCATATTGAGCCTATAACCATTGAGTATGATTATACATATTGTTTATTTGCGGATTACATTTTCTTGTTGCATTTGCACCCCACATACTTAGTACATTCAATCATACTAACATATACTTTTGCATATATGATCTAACCATATAGGAATCAGAGCTCCATCACATCCTCCTTCTGCATGTGGCTAAGTGTTTAGATCAGAGATTTGCTATTGGTGTGTCCTCCACATCCGAGGACAATACCCATTTACTCTCATGCTCTATTAAAACTTGTCTATTTTTGGATTCTATCTATTGAGGGTGAGCCAGGGAAGTGTCTTGGCCCTAGATCTATTCATGAGTAAGGTGTTATTGGACGTGGTTATGGTTATGTATATTATGAGCTTGACTCGTTATGCTTATGTAAATATTGAAGATTTCTCTTAGCCCTTTTCTCCTTACATGTTTGTTGTATGATAATGATGAGACGAAGGTCCCAAGTTTCTATTTATCCCCATAGCATGAGTCATACTTAACCACCCCTTAGACTTATTTCCTATGTGATTCATGTTAATCCTCTTCCCTACAACATCCCTATAGCGTGATTCTGAAGTCCTATTTCCCCTTAGAAACTAAATGTACTTGATAGTTGTTTAATTATGCTTCCGCTAAATCAAGGACATGCCATATATGCTCAAGAGGCTTGTTTGGGGGTCCTCTGGATTCCCCATTTGCCATGTCACGTCTAGGCCTTAGGCTTGGATCATGATACAAAACCATCCGAGAGCCTAAGAAGATTGACAATCACATGTACCATGATATGTACATGAAGGTGAATGGTAATGTTTTCAAGCACAAGCGTATGCTCATGGTGAATATTAATAAAACAAAGGCTGAGAAGGCGATCGAAAAGACCTTTTCTGACCAATTTGAAGCCAGGAGGATAAAGAACAAACCAAGCAAGGAAAGAAAGTTCCACCACTAACGAGTAATCAACCGTCTACTTTTACAACCCCTCTTACCACCACTGTTACGGGAGATGTTAGAGTTGAGGAAGAGGATGACGATGAACTGAGGCCTGAGAAATATGAGGAGGATTTAGAGGACCAAGAGTCGAACGAGGTTGCCATGATTAAGGTTCTTCAAGGTACAAAGGACCCATTATTGCAAACGACTTTAGAGTGCTCTTTTGAGGACATTCACCAGCCATATACCGTGAGCATGCTATCTTCTACCACTACAAAAGATATTTCTCCTATTGCTCCACGGGGCACTGATGCCTTAGCTATGGATGCTCCACGATCTGACCCAGCTCCTCCATCTTCGCCTACATAGGAGGCTTCTTTATCCTAATGTTTTCTTTTTCTATCCCTGTATTTTTATTCTTGTTATTGTGCTTTGAGGACATTGCTCTTTATTTTGTTGGGGGTGGTGGTTAGTACCTAGCCCATTTTATTTAAGTTGTACATATTGACAATTTTTATGTGTTTGTTATTCCTTTTGGGTTGTATATATTACACTTTGGTTTAGTTCAGAATAGTTTTATTTTTCTCTATATTGTTGTCTTGTTGATATTGTTGATATTGTTGTTGTGGTTGGAATGGATTGATGTCTTTAAATACCTCTAGAGTGTTGATTTTGATCAATATCAATGTATCCAATTGTACTTTTAACACACATTTTCTTGGGCAGATTTGATGAGACATTGAGAGTTGCATAATTCATGCGTGGACTTATAGCATCTTATCATGATTAGATTGAAACGAACTTAGAGTTTTGCAATGATCATTGCACTTGAACAAACTCATTTGGTTAGAATAATGTTGGATAGTTGTGTTAGAAAGCCATGTGTGGTGAGGCTTTTTGCTTGGAAATTCGTTTAATGGCACTTGAAACTTTCCCGATTAGTCTAATTAATTGACAGGTGAATGAATGAGAGGATCTTAGGCATTTCTTTGAGTGTCCACCATTAATTTCTTAGATCCCATGACTACCTTCTTTTAATTGCCTATGTAAGTGTGAGCTTTGCTTGGCACTATTAGAGCCTTACCTTTCCTTTTTGTGGAACTCGAACGAAAATGAATCCCTAGCTATATTTACCTATCCATGTTCTTTTTCATGTCTGACTTGGTAGAATAACCCAACTTTAGGCCAAAATTCTAAGTTGGGGATATGGTATGGCTGAGGTGAAAGCCGATTGTGATGAGGTTGTCCCATGATGAAAAATTTGGGTCCTAGTTGGTTATGAGCAGATCTTATGCCTAGCTTGAAATTTGCATATCCCTCCTTAAAAAAATTGAGGTTAATGTTTGTTTCCAGCTTCATATGGTAAATTTGTTAGAAATGTGTTTGCTAGTGAATAAAAGGAGGGGGGATGCCTTGTTAAGGTTGATAAGATGAGAAGAATTGAATGTTAAGCTTGGACCAAGTTTGATATGGTGTATTGTGTTCAATGATAGTTTAAGTCTAGGTCATACACCAAGAAGGTTAGTCATTATCCCAAAATGCCACCTTAACTTACACCCGACCCCATTACAAGCCCAAAAATCCCTTTGTGGTCTTTCATAAGACGGTTGATGTATTAGTCAAAAAATAAGTACAAGTTCATGAGTCAATTTGGGCATGTTTTTCCTCTTTTGGACTATGAGGGTTGTATGATCCCCAAGCTTGATATTCATTGCTTTGTGAGAATAAAATCTTCTTTGATGTGAGAGAGATCGAGCATAATTGTTTAGCATGGTTTTGCCTTTGGGTGAGCCTTTGTGAGTGAAAGCTCCGAAAGGTATGCGCTAGTCATTTCTTGAAGCTTGAAGTACAAATGTAAGTAGTTGCATGGTGAATGGATTTTGTCCCTTCAGTTAGTACATTTCATAGACATGATTTTTGAACTAGTTGACATTTGATTTACTTGAGGACAAGTAAAGAGTTAAGTTAGAAGCATTAATGAGTGGTGAATTTGCACTCATCTAGGGCTTTAATTATGCATGAAAAGTGTCCTTGATGCCCTAATTTGTTCTATAAATTGACATAAATTATTGTTTTAGCAGCAAGGTGAAGATTGAGACGCACTTGGAATACAAACATACAAAAAGAGGTCGAAAATAAGCAAACAATGAAGTATGAGACACTGAGTATTGCAATGGATTCTTGGCGAGTCGCCAAAGTACCCCCGACCTCGCTAAAAGATCACCCAACAAGATGTAAATGAACTGGAAAAAGGGCGAGGTACAGGAATGATTTGGCGAGTCACTAACTTTATTGGCCAGCTCAACTTAGCTCACAATTTATGTCACAAACTTGGCCTAGAGTCACTGGTTAAAGGGGGAACTCAAGCTCCAAATGGTGTATCGCCAACCAAGTTGGTGAGCTCGACTGAGCCCACCAAAGTTCTAAGTCCTATCAAGAGGAGCAATCTGCGATGTTAAAGGAGCACTATGCATATCACCATCTTAATCGATGAGCTGGACTAACATCATCATTTGGAATTTTGAGGATGATATTCTGTATTTTTTGTGAAGAGTATAAATAGCTCAGGAGCTAGCATATTTAAGAGAGGAGGATTAATAGTAGAGTAGTACATTTTTTAGTAGTGAGTAGCACATTCTTGAGGAGTAAAATTTTTATTATTGAGAAAATTTTCTTTTCTTTTGTGGAGAGAGTAGGGCCAGAAAATACACGAATCTTAATCGGAGATAAGGGTTTTGCTGAACTTTTGTTGATTTCTTTTGGATTTCTTGTGCTTGAAGACTAATTTAGTGAAAGGAAATCTGTTTGGTAAATTACCTATGTTCTATTTGATGATTAGTTAAAAACCCTAAATACTTCTAGGGGGATAATGTAGAAACTATGTAGTAATTGGCTGCTGGGTGCTTGATTTTACTTGAGTTATTAATGAATTCGTATGGGTTTTGTTATTTAACTATGTTTTTATATATGTATTGAGGTTGCAAACTTAGTCCTAGCCTAGGATATTCATGTAAGCTGGAAAAGGCTGCATGAAGTGATGTTAAATAATGAATAGTCATTAATGTGTTGAATTAATAAAATCTCCTTGAGATAGGTAGTTTTTGCTAAGGTTGAGGTGTTATGTATTGAACCCATAGTAGCTTGAGAAAGTTATTATGGAAAGTTGATCTTGAGGTTAAGAGGACCTTGATCAAATGTTAGATCCACCTGCCCTACTCATGTAGATTCATCATCCTTTGAGTTTTTTTCAAATACCCATGCCAATTACTACTTATGTGTCTACTTATCTTCCCTAGAAGCTACTTAAACTCTCTTGATCATTGCTTTTATTACTTTATTTTGGTGATAATCCCCCCCCCCCAAATTTACTTTCAGTATATTGTTTGTTTTTATGTGTTGTTGTTTGATCATACTACGAAAGATTATCGCACTAATGTTACTTCTTGATTTGAACTTTAACCTTGTCATTTCTCTATGTGTTCGACCCTGACTCCAAGATGGGTAAATATACTTTTTACAATAGCAAACACTTGAACTTGTGAAAAGTATGTTGGCTCGTTATCAGGTGGTTGGTTTTGGGTTTTGGCTCTCCATTTATAGTAATTTGTTATCCGTAACTATTGTCCTCTTTTCTTATTATGACTAAATATTGGAAATTTGTTAGATAACCATTTCTTGGTATTTCCAGGCCCCAAATTGAGTTTCTAACTATTAATTTGAGCTTGGGGTGATGTTTTAGACTGATTTTTGGGGCCAATTACAGAATTTAAGATACGGGACCCACATTTCTCGTTTTAGGCCTCGAAATTGATCCATCTCCATTTATTGTGAATTTAATGTCTAAATGGTCATAATGATATCGTGAATCTTCTTTTAATAGTATGGTAGAATTCAAAGGTCGTTCGAAAGGGAAAGGCTTCAAAAGTGTGAGTTGAAGCGCACGTGATCGTCCTACAAGTAGAATATGGCTCCCTTTTTTTTAGATTGAGCTGATTTGTGTGAAAGCATGTTGAAATAGCTGGAATTTGGGGTTGAGTAGAATCTTTGTATACCTTGGATGTAGAATACATGTTTTAGAATTTTATCAGGGTTTCTGGGTAAGTGAAAGCATGTGAACTTCCTTATTAGTTGTTATTATTGTTAGTGGCACTGCTTTCCCTATATATTAGTGTTATGGAGCATGTTTGCCTTAGTATACGAAGATAGAAAACTACTTTAGATGCCCCGACGCTGTTTTGACCAGCTTAGATCCTTGTAGAATTATACAATAGACTAACCTTAGCTAGGCAGTAACTTGCCCATAACAATACCCTACCACCCATAACTCCCTGATATTTATGCCTTTGATGTTATACACAAGACATTAGATCTCATTTTAATTTGGTCTCAAATCTATATGATGACTTGTAAGTTTTATCGATTCAGTTCATTTATGAAGCCAACCGCTGGTGGCTATCAATGTACAGTTTGGAGACATGGAACTTTGATACCATCAATTAGTAAGCACGCGAGCTTCTGGGTAGCGGTAGTCTCCACCTTGACCACTCTTATTAATCGGACAAGCATCTAGGTAGTAGTGGTCCTTGCCTCAGCTTGCCATTTTAGTCAGGCGAGCATTTGTGTAGCAGTAGTCCCAACGTCAACCTCCGTTATCAATTCGATGAGCATCCTGGTAGCGGTAGTCTTGACCTTGGCCTCCCTTATAAATTACGAAAGCACTGATAATAGTAGTCTCAGCCTCAACCTCCTTATTAATCGAGTGAGTATCTAAGTAGCAGCAGTCCCAACCTCAGTAGCCTGTTCACACGCTATCTTTTGTCCTTAGGCATTCATAGTTTAGGACTGGTTTTGGTTCCTTAATTTTTAGTATGGAAAACTCTCTATTTCTTTAGTGTTCAGAGTTCTAGACATTTTATGTCCTGACCAGGCTTTCAAAGGCCCGATTGGGTGTGGATAGCATAGCAATTTAGTCTGAATTCTGTCGGCTTGCATGGTTGTTTGTTTACTTCACCTTTTATAGTTTACTTGACATTGTTCTAGGTTTATTCCTCTTTTTTCATATTGTTTTTACCTTTCCTTCTCAATTCGGCCTATGATGCCTACTTAGTACCTATTGTTCTAGTACTTATATTATGCTCTGCATCTATTTTCATAATGCAAGTTCGACACTATTTATCAATATTGATTGATCGATCTTGTTGCATCCTACAACAGAGACCAGTGTAAGCATTCAGTGTTTTTGCATCATTTTTGTCTCCATCAATTTGGTGGCTCATCTTTTTGTTCACTTTGAGATTAGCTAGATCTTGTATATATTTTTGGTCCACTTTGGGATTTGTACTCTTTATTTTGTTTATAGTAGCTCTATACTAGTGACTTCTAAGTTCTAGAAAGTATCCTTGTATATATTTAGTTCAGTTTCTGTTTTTATTTTCCTGTTTTGCCTTACGTACTCTAGATTATGTTAGTTTTCTCCCTTATACCCATTACTTACAGTTTTGGGTTACACGTTGGCTTACCTACCGGCAAGTTGTCACGCCCCACAGTCCCATAGGGCAGACCGGCACCCATTGCCGATAAGGCTCGGGAGAACCAACTTGTAACTATATGCGTTCTATACATATTATAAGGGGTT
>JAABOM020061436.1:0-11015 GCA_011800125.2 Solanum clarkiae
CTGGTGGCTGCTCCACCGGATTGTGAACCAGGGGATCATGATGCTGATGTGGAGTCTGAGCTCCTCCTCCGGTCTGAGAAATGCCTGGCGTGCCTGTCAAATTACCACTCGGGGCAAAAGGGGAGGCTACGTACTCTAAAGGACCCTGGTTCCCTCTGAGGTCAGCCGTAGGCTCTGAAGAGATCTCCCTAGCATGATCTCTAGCTGGTGCTGCTCCACAAGCATGACCTCTGGCTCGAGCTCTACCCCTACCCCTACCCCTAACTGGGGCTTCGACAACTGCCTCAGGAGCTGCCTCACCTCTACCAACAGAAACAATGGCTCTAGTCCTTATAATCTGTCAAAAGAACATAGGCATAACTCAGTACCAACGAACATAACCACACACGATAAAAGAGAATAAATAAAGGAAAGTTTCCTAATAGTCTCCATAGCCTCTCAAATATAAGTACAAACGTCTCCATACTGATCCTTGAGACTCTACTTAGACTCAGCTTGTATGCACGTGAGACCTATGAACCTAGGCTCTAGTACCATCTGTCACAACCCAAAAATGGGCGTGACGACACTCGTCTTATCCCACCATGACAAGTCATCCTACAACCCAACTATTACATTAAAATACAAAATTATAATTAAGAAAATGGAAGTTTAATTGCGGATGATAAGTCAACTGAATGAAAATCTCCCAAAATCTGGTTGTCACGTGCACAAGCTTCTAAAGCATTACAATAGATTCGAAAGGAAACACAAGTATCATATGATATTGTCTCTAGAATAGAACAATATCATAAATAGGAGTAAGAAGTCAGTTGGGATGGCAAACAACTACCTCTCACAATCTCCACATGAAGCCTCAGAAAAGGAAAGTAGAGTGTATCACGATGATCTGGGCTCCCAACCTACAAAATTGTTGTAGAAAGGGGTGAGCACCAAACACACGGTACTCAGCAAGTGAACTACTAAACACAAAATTAAGTAATATAGAATACAGGTACCCCCAATGCTCCAACCAAACCCCCAAAACTACAACCTGCATAAAATCAGTCCAGCATAACAGTTCACAACGTATATAGCATATAACTCAATAACCACACAAACTATTATATATCAATAACACCAGGGATCAAGTACATCTATCACAAGTTTTACAAAAGCACTCACACGTTTATAAATGATTATGAGATATAATGCAATGAAATGCAATATTAAGTAACATGATGCATGTATGACCTAGTGATACATACCCGCTGTCTCACAGTCAGGGACCCATAGGGGACTTCTAGTCCATATATATGTCGTGGCATGCGATACGACCCTCGAATCATAATATCTGTCGCGGCGTACAACATGTCCCTCGAATCGTAATATCTATCGCAGTGTGAGACATGACCCTCGAATCATAGTACCGTCGTGGTGTGCGATATGTTCCTCGAATATGGTACATCCTCTTTAATTCTCATTCTTTTTCAATCCACAGAATACTTATGACAAAATTCAATGCAAATAGACATGTTTACACAATAATGAGAAAATGCCTCATTTAATACAATGCACAGTTCACAACAACATAGTTTGGTACAACATCAACACTAGCACAATAGCTCAAATCATTCCCAACGCCTTACACAAGAAGAATAAGATTCTATATACTTAATAAAGGTTAAGAAATTTACTTGACTTATATAAGTCACGAATCACGTCAATTCCGAAGCTTTTCCCTTTCTATGACACTCCAATTCATCAAAATCTATTCAAATATAGCATCATAATTTTATAATGAATCTAACAATACTAAAATCGATTAATTCGGTGAAAAGGGTAAAACGGTCCAAAAATTTCATCGCTAGAAATATACCAATGGAATCTAGAAATTTATACATGAAAATGTTCCAAAAGTGATTAGGAATTCAACGGCGATAACCAACTAAAAAAGGAGCTAATATTAGGAAGAAATCGCATGTTAAAGTTTTCAAAATATATTAAAAACGCAGTAGCAAGATCATAAATTTTACCTCAAATGATGCACCAAAATCAATTTATGAAACTCCCACGGTATTCTCCTCATAAAAATATACAATTTAGCCTTTTGAATCGCTCAAATCCGATCAAAATTGAGAAAGAAATCGTTGGTTGTCGTCGCCTTCGGTTTCCAGGTTTTCTTTTCGTTCTTTCTTCTTATCTCTTCTTCTTATCTCTTCTTCTTCTTATTTTTCAAATTATATTACAAGAATTAAACCCTGATAACTAATTTTACTATATATACTAAGTGGTATAGGATATTTAATAAGTTATCAATTTAGTCCCCCAATTAAACTAACTATCTAAATTTACCCGTAACTTAAATAATTGTAGCTATTGAATAGTTCGAAATACCTATTTGAAATTTATGAGAGGGACATTATAGGAAAGAAAAAGGACTAATTCTCAAGATAATCTAACGGATCATTACAAGTGCATTTGAGCATATTTAAATAATTTATGCAGTGTATTTGAATATATTTAAAGCATTCATCTTGTGCATTTGCATGTGTTGAAAAGTACTTGTGCAATGCGGTTAAAATAATTAAAAGCATTTATGCAGTGCATTTGAACATATTTAAAGCATTTATGTTGTGCATTTACATATGTTGAAAAGTGTAATGCAGTTAGAATATTTGAAAGTATTTGTGCGGTGCATTTGAATATATTTTAAGCATTTATGTTGTGCATTTGCATATACTAGTACGTACTTGTGCAATGTAGTTAAAATATTTGAAAGCATTTGTGTGGTGCATATGTATACATTGTAAAGCAGTTGTGCAGTGCAATTAACAATTTGAAAGTATTCCTGCAGTACATTTTAAAATATTTGAAAGTAAACGCCTTAAAAGATATTTAAAAATTATTTGTTCAGTGTATAAGAAGAAAGATTCAAAAGCATCTATGTAGAGCAAGTGATTGTTTTATAAGTAATGCAAACTGATTGACATATAGTCCTTTAAAGGTTGTAAATGTCGGTGACTTCTTATTTTCTGCTAGTCTTGACAAGCCTGCACTCAAAGAAAAATTATTAGTTTTAGGGGCGAGAGGTTGATTTGCATTGACTTTAGAGCTGTGGATCTTCAAACTTCTTTCTTCACACTTTGTTTGGACTTTTAGTCTCCGTATATTCTAAATCTTGGATGAATAATAAAACTTAAAAAATTATATACTTAGGAATAAGATAAAAATATATAAATAATGTATGATTGTGACATATCATGAAATGAAGCAAACCCCTTATATGAGATTTCCTTTTTTCCTGATGATTCAGTTGACCACATACTCGTTAACATTCTCTTGGTATTCTCTTTGCGATAATGCCTTCAAAACTGTCCCAGTTTTGGCGACAAAGAAACATTACCTTTCTATGCTATGAGATCAAGCTTACTGCTCTATCCAATATAATTTCTGAATACATTTCCTAAAAATTTAAAAGGAAAAGGCCGAACCCTTCTGTGGGTTACCTACGTATCCAGAAGGAATCAGGCCATACCTAGTTCCTTACATAAGAATAAAGGTGGAAATATTTCTAATAAAGTGATTGAAGCCAATGAAGGCCGCCTACGTATCCCATAGAGGGAATCAGGTCAATACGTAGTTCAAGTTACACACAAATGCAATTTTGCCAAAGTAATACAAAAGACCAGACCCGATATGGGTTTCATACGTATCCCACCTAGGGAATCAGGTTGAAACGTAGTTTTCAATACATAATAAGAAACGTTATATAAGCTAAAGCTTTTAGACATAATATCTTTTAACCGCATTTGCATTGATAGCTTTCGACCATATTTTCCCATCCATTTCTACTAAAATCAAGGTACCTCCAGTTAGTACTCAGTGAACCATGTAAGACCCTTACCATTTGGGTGAAAACTTCCCTTTAGCTTCATCTTGTTGTGGGAATATTCGCTTCAGTACCAATTGTCCCGGTTTAAACTGCCTTAATTTCACCTTTTTGTTGAAAGCTTTGGCTATTCAGTGTTGATGAAGTTGTCCATGACAAACTGCATTCATTCTTTTTTCATCAATGAGCATCAATTGTTCATATTGACTTCGTGTCCATTCAGCATCATTCAACTTAGCTTTCTGGATAATCCTCAGAGATGAATCTCAACCTCCATTGGTAATACTGCTTCAGTTCCATAAACCAAAAGATAGGGCGTCGCTCTCGTTGAAGTCCTAATGGTTGTGAGGAAGCCAAGGAGGGCAAATGATAAATTTTCGTGCAAATGTTTGTAATTATCGATCATCTTCCGTAATATTCTTTTGATATTTTTATTTTCTGCTTCAACTGCTCCATTCATCTGAGGTCGGTAAAGAGTGGAGTTTCGATGGGAAATTTTAAACTTCTCGCAGATTTTTTGCATCAACCCACTATTCAAATTGGTTCCATTATCTGTTGTGATTGATTCGAGAACCCAAAATCTATAGATAATATTACTGCGGATAAAATCTGCCACCACCTTCTTCATCATAGACTTGTACGAAGATGCTTCCACCCATTTTGTGAAGTAATCAATAGATACTAGGATGAACCTATGTACGTTTGATGCTGTTAGCTCGATAGGACCAATGACATCCATGCTCCAAGCTACAAATAGCTAAGGAGAACTCATCACATTGAGCTCATTTGGTGGAACTCGAATCAAATCACCATGAATCTGACACTGATGACATTTTCTCACAAAATGAATGCAGTCTGTTTCCATGGTCATCCAAAAATACCCTGCTCGCAGAATCTTCCTTGCTAAAGTAATACCATTCTTGTGTGACCCCCATGTACCCCCATGTGTTTCTTCGATCAACTTGCTCGCCTCTTGAAAGTCAACACATCTTAGTAATCCCAAACTTGGAGTCCTCGTCTAAAGGATTTCTCCACTTAGAAAAAAAGTGATTTGCGAGCCTCCGAAGTGTTCTCTTTTGAATACTGCTTATGCCACCTATATATTCTCCTTCTTTGAGATACCTTTTGATGTCATAGTACCAAGGTTTTCCATTTGGTTCTTCATCTACATGGAAATAATATGCCGGTTGATCTTGCACATTGATCTTGATTGAATCTATGTAATTCTTATCTGGATGTTGAATCATAGAAGCTAGGGTTGCCAAAGCATCTACAAATTCATTTTGAGCTCTAGGAATATGCTTGAATTCTATCTTGATGAATCTCTTGCATAATTCCTTCACGCATTGCAAATATGGGAGTATCTTCACATTCTTTGTGCTCCATTCTTCTTGTACTTGGTGAATCAATAAGTCTAAATCACCTATGACCAATAGTTCTTGCATATTCTCATCAATAGCCATTCTCAGTCCAAGAATACAAGCCTCATATTTTTCCATATTGTTAGTGTATAAAAACCTGAACTTTGCTGAGATCAGATAGTGTTGACCTGCTTTTGAGACCAGCACTGCCCCGGCACCAACTCTTTTATGATTTGCAGCACCATCGAAAAACATTCTCCACCCTGGATATCCCTCTAAAATATCTTCTCCAATAAACAAAGCCTCTTCATTTGGGAAGTAAGTTTTAAGATGCTTATCTTCTTCATCCACAGGATTTTCAGCAAGATTATCAGCTAGTGCTTGTCTCTTGATAGCGTTTTGAGTGACATACACAATGTCAAATTCACTTAGTAAAATCTGCCATTTGGCTAGCTTTCCAGTAGGCATAGGCTTTTTAAAGATGTACTTGAGAGGATCCATCCCTGAGATGAGAAAAGTAATATATGCACACAAGTACTATCTTAACTTTTGTGCGACCCAAGTCAAGGAATGACAAGTGTGTTTTGACAAAGTATACCAAGTTTCATAAGGTGTAAACTTTTTGCTCAAGTAATATATGGCCTTCTCTTTCCTCCCAGTTTCACCATGTTGTCCCCAACATGTATCAAAATATGTTTTCTGACACAGACAAATATAACAACAATGGTCATCCAGGCTCTGGAGGTACCAAAATAGGTGGACTAGACAAATACTCCTTAATTCTATCAAAAGCTTTCTGACAATCTTACGTCCATTTGGTAGCAGCATCTTTCTTTAGCAATTTAAAGATCGGCTCACAAATTACAGTTGATTGGATAATAAATCGACTGATGTAATTAAGGCAACCAAGAAAACTTATTACATCCTTTTGACTTTTTGGAGGAGGCAAGTCTTGGATAGCATTTATCTTTGAAGGATCCAATTCTATTCCTTTTCTAATCACAATGAAACCCAATAACTTGCTGGCAGGAATGCCAAATGCACACTTTGCAGGATTTAATTTCAAATTGTATTGCCTTAACCTGTCGAAGAACTTCTTCAAATTCGCCATGTGATTTAAGCTTTTTCGTGACTTGATAATGACATCGTCTACATAGACATCAATCTCCTTATGGATCATGTCATGAAAAATGATAGTCATAGATCTCATGTATGTTGCCCTATATTTTTTTGTTTCAAAGGCATCACCTGATAATAATACATGCCCCAAGGTATGATGAATGTTGTTTTCTCTGCATCTTCTTCGTCCATAAGAATCTGATGATAGCCTGCAAAGCAATCAACAAATGACTGCAACTCATGCTTAGCATAATTATCAATAAGTATGTGAATGTTTGGAAGAGGAAAATCATCTTTTGGGCTGGCCTTGTTGGGATCCCAATAATCTACACATACTAGGATTTTTCAATCTTTCTTCGACACTGGCACTATGTTATCCAACCGTGTGGGATACTTCGTGACTCGAATGACGTTAGCATCAAACTGCTTGGAAACTTCTTCCTTGACCTTTAAACTCAGATCTGATTTGATCTTTCTTGGCTTCTACTTTACTCGAAGGCAAGATGGATCAGTTGGTAACTTGTGTCAAATAATGTCCATGCTTAGCCTCAGTATATCATCATAAGACCATGCAAACACATCAATACATTGTCTCAACAACTCGATGAGTTTTTCCCTTTGAGTCGGAGTCAAATGGACACTGATTCTTGTTTCTCTTACCACCTCCAAATCTCCCAAATTTATTGCCCCAGTTACATCCAAATTTGATTTTTCCTTATTCTCAAAATGTTCAAACTCTTTAGTCAGCTCTTCAGGATGTATATCTTCTTCATATTCTGCAAAATCTTGTTCAGTGCTTGAGGTTTGTTCACTCATTTCACAACATGTCACATTCTCAATGTTGGTGATTTTAATAGTTTGCTTGCTTAAATAGAGAAGAAGAGAAAAAAAAATAGAGTAAGCTTAACAACTTTAAAGATCAAAATATGAAATTTAAAACAGAAGATAATTTAAAGAAAAAACATAGGTGAGATTGGACATTGGAGCTTTCTAAAGATGGAGGAAAAATACATAAAATTCATGAACATAATTCAAGCCTCCATTTTGAACCATGTTGTTTAGATTGTAATACAATCATCTACTAAGATTCCCGGAGAACTGGGGACGGGTTACAAATCCAATTGTTCAAAGTGTCTTCTGGCTTAATATCCCATATAGTAGGGCTCTTGGTGCAATCTTCCACGATCACATTGCATTCTTCTTCTTCAATGAACAAGTTTTTGAGTCCTTCCACGAGGTTGGCTTCAATAGATTCTTCTGGTCCTCGTGCAACAGATGATTTGAAAAATGACTGATTCAACGATGGGATTGGTTGTGATAAAGGACTATCACTAGTCATTTTGAGATTAATCAATCAAGCTTCTTCACTCGTAGGCCCATACCCTAGACCAAAGGTGTGTTTCTGACCGAGCAACCGAATTGGTTCCACTATTCCATCAAAATTCACTCCAAGACCTCGACCAGGCACAAACCCATTTTCAACAGTTCCTAAGCTACCATCGTAAGTTCCCGTGGTAGTTTCATCCTTTTGAGTTGAGTAGAACACATAATCGACCTAGTATGGAATACAAATCCATCTAACTCTTCCGAATTCTCAATCATAGGGATTGAGTTGTCAGGATGCACTGAATTAGTACCTTCTCCGTGAACAACAATCTCTTAATGATTCCTAATAAATTTCACAGTCTGGTGTAGAGTAGAAAGGACCACACTAGCCATGTAGATCCACGGCCTTCCAAGCAATATTTTATAATTAACAGATATATCCAACACCTGAAATTCTACCATAAACTCCCTAGGCCCAATTTGCAGTGGCAAGTTAATTTCTCCAAGGACTCCCCTTTGAACCCATCAAAACGTTTAACCCTGACCTGACTTTCCGGAATTCTCCTGATATCAACCCTTAAAGGTCAAAGGGTAACAAAAGGACACACGTTGACAGCAGAACTATTATTAATCAGAACTCTAGAGACAAACTTATCACTGCACCTAATGGTGATATTCAGAGCTTTGTTGTGTAGCAGGCCTTCAGGTGGAAGCTCGTCATCACAAAAAGAAACTTTATTAGCTTCCAAAACCTATCCCTCCATGGCTGAAAAATTCTCGCTTGTTGTCTCGACTGGAACATAAACCTCACTCAAAAATTTTTCCAACGCACATCTATGAGTTGCAGAACTCATCAATAATGCCATCAGAGAAATTTGAGCGGGTGTTTTCTTCAACTGTTCAACAATAGAATACTCCTTAGTTGGCATTTTTCTCCAAAATACTTCTACTTCGGCCTCTGTGACTACCTTTTTGGGGTTAATTTCCTTAGATGGTACTCCTTGTGCAATTTCTTCAGGAATATAGCAACATCCAGATCTTTTCATTCCAGCTGCAGCAGTCTTAACAATTATCTTCTCCTTTCTCTTGTCCTTTGTATCGGTCAAGTAATTCGAAGGTACTGCTTTAATGCCAAAAGAAGGTGATTGAGAGACTAAGGTAGTTATTTGAGGGCCGGGAATAAGAACTTCCACCTCAATTGGCGCTCGCAATTGGACTGTGATTATAAGAGCAATAAAGGTTGATATCACAACATTTTCCTCTTTTCTGACAGATATAATGGTCCCTTCCAAATTATATTCTTCATCAATGGTGATCATGTTCACATTGTCATGATTTGGCAGAGGATTGTTGTTGACATTAGGGGCAACACCTTTGAGCTGAATGACTCCTTCCTTAATCAGCATCTCAATTTTATCTCTGAGAGTAAGGTAATTTTCGGTATCATGTCTAGCAACTTCTGGAATGATAAGCACAATGTTTACTCTTGTCATACCATCCTAGAAAAGGGTTGGGAACTTGTCTTGGTATTGGTTGTAGAACTCTTGCAGTTCTCCATCTTTCATATAGTTGTGACAAAGGTTCATCTAAATGGATATAGGTTTTGGTTGGTCTTTTTGCGAATTTTGGTTAGGGCCTGGGTGCATTTGATGGATGAGTTTGTGATGGGTAATGGGTGTGTGGATTGATATTATGGTGTGTTTGGATAGATAAATGCTCGGGGAGGATGGTATGTTGATTGGGTGGCATAAACTGGATAAAAGGTAGGCGAAGGCTAGTAATAAGGCTGAGGCATATGGGTATGCTGACCATAGTATGAGGATTGTCGCAGTGGATTTTGGTAAGTTAACATTTGGTTAGGCCTGCGTTCCTAGATGGTCATGACAATAGACACTCCGTCTTTCTTTTTCTTAAGGGTTCCTCCAATTGAATCTAACTGAATTGCCTTATTTGTTGCTTGTAGGGTTTCCAGGTTAGTACTTTTTCCCGACTTGATTCCTTCTTCCAAAGCTTCCCCAATTTTAACAAGATCTGTGAATTTTGCACCTGTAATAAGAAACATCTTTTCATAATACATGTTATGTAGAGCTTTGATAAATATGTACTTTATTTCATTTTTATCCATTAGGGGGTCGAACTCTAGCTGCTTCAGATCTCCAACGGATGACATACTCACGAAAGGTCTCAGTTGTTTTCTTTTTCAACTTTTCAAGGTAAGACCAATTTGGGACGATCTCAATGTTAAACATAAACCTTCCCATAAAATCCTCTGCCATTTGCTCCAGTTATGCCACTTCTTAGAATTTTGCTCAATATACCTAGTTAATGTATCTCTAGTTAGACTTCTAACGAACAACTTCATTCTTATGGCCTCATCTCTGTGTACCTTGACCAATCTATCACAATAAGACCTCAAATGATTGAGAGGATTTCCTGTGCCATCAAACATCTCAAATTTTGGTGGCTTGTTTCCTGCAGACAACTCAATATTAGGATGAACACACAAATCTTCATATTCAAGCCCTTCATGTCCCTTGTGAACTTGAATGTTTTTCAGCACTTCCTTCAAATTGTGAATCTCTCTGGCTATGTTTTCATCTGCTCTTGACCTTGCTCTTCTCTCCATTTCCTCATACAGATCGACTTCTGGTACGGCTAAGATTTAGGCAACATAAGGTTAAGCTTCTGCTACAATTACTTATGGCACTTATTGCATGTTAATTGCAGTGTGTGTCACCGGTATATGTTGGGTTGCTTGGTATTGTTGGGTGAGCGGGGTAGTTTGGATGGGTGGGTTTATTTGGGTAGGTAGAGTTTGGGTGAATGAGGTAGTTTGTATGCATGGATTTTGGATAAATAAGGAAGTTTGGGTAAGTGGAGTCTGGGTCAGTATAGTGGAGGGTAATGGATTGATTTTTTGTGAGTTACCTTGTGGTAAATTGAATTGTTGGGAGTTGGCAACTTATTTAAGAGTAGTTGGGTTGGTTTTATGAAGGGAGGGATTTGGTGGAGTAGGATTAGTTGGGTTGGTTTTATGAGGGGAGAGATTTGGCGGAGGAATGTGTTAGGACCCATATTTTTGGAATTTTAGAATAATTATGAAATTTGAACAAATATTGGAAATTTCAAACAATTCGGAACTTAAGTGTTCTTTTTAAAGGTTTATACCAAGTGAATTTTTTTAATGATAATTATTCTTGGGAGTTAGATATCGTAAATCTTCAATTGGTCCAATTGGGAAATGTTTGGGACCAAATGTGTATTTATTCCAATTTGTGTTCCTTAAGATTTAAAAATAGTTTGTGGGGTCATGTATGTGTTTAAATGTGATTGGATGA
>JAABOM020061437.1:0-11014 GCA_011800125.2 Solanum clarkiae
GGGATATGTTTGCATCATGATGTGTGGACGCGTGGCCTTTTCGCCTCGGTTCACCTATCCTATGATGTGGGCGCGTGACCTTTTCGCCTCGGCTCCATTATCGGCATGATGACCTCTGCACATTCGATACGTGGGAGCGTGGACTTTTCGCCTCGGCTCACCTACCCTATGTTGTGGGTGCGTGGCCTTTTCGCCTCGGCTCACTTGGGTTACAGTTGGGACCTGTGTCGGAGATGTCAGGGATCTGAAACTTCTGGTGTTATGCTGTGGTATGGCGCGAGTTTGGAGGTCGCCATCGTTCCCGTCCGATACACATTATTTTGATGTTGTTTGCATACGAGTTTGATTTATACATTTCGTTTGAATTATTATTTCCATTCATATTTCGTACTTTCCACTTTACGTACTTGGTACGCATTTTGTACTGACCCCCTTCCTTCGGAGGCTGCGTTCATGCCCGTAGGTACAAATGTACAGACTAGAGGGCCTCCCTTGTAGGATCTCTATCTGCCATTGCAGTGCTCCCCTGTCTCAGGAGCCGGGTTTGATATATACATATTTCTTTATTTTCTGTACTTGGTATTAATGTATATTCGAGGGTATGACAGGGCCCTGTCCCGTCCTATGATTCGGTCTGTATATATAGAGGTCTGTGGATACATGTGGGTATGGGATATTATGCATGATATGAATTCGTATGTACGGTACGTTTATTGGGCGGTTCTACCGCAGCGGTGACCTTGTCGGCCCGCACATTTATATATATATATATGTGTATGGATGTTGTGATATGCTGGGATTTCTGTTGCAGGGTTTGGGTAGTTAGTAAAACAGAGGAAGCTCTGCCGAAATTTTGATAAATCCCTTAGTTAATATAGTTATAAATCTGATTTGGTATTGTTTGGGTGCCCAATCGGCACTAATCACGACCCCTGGGTTGGGTCGTGACAATCCTAACCTATAACTATTCTAAGCCTTCCTACTTCTCTCATTCTCACCTAATTCTCAGTTCACAAAATCTTCTCTCTAGAAACTCTCCCTAGACTTTCTTCTTCTTCAAGCAAGGCTCCATTGAAGATCAAGTAAAGGTGTTCTAGTTACAAAGCTAATCTACTCAAATTCTCCTAGATTCTTCTCTAAGGTACCTAGGTATTCATTCATGAGTTCGTTTCACCTATGGAGTCCAAAGATTTCTTCACTTTTTCATATAATTTCAAGTATATTTTACGATTTTTCTTAATTTTGATTTTAATTAAATGAATTATGATTTACGTTTTGTTTATTTAATCAATTATGCATGAATTGTTGTAAATTGCACGATCCCTATAATATTCAAGTGAATTCTATTACATGCTACCTAAGGTTTATGAAATTGCTTATAGGTTCTTTTTATTTTGATTCAATTATTATTATTTTTTAAAATTATCCAATTACATGATTTTAAGTCAATTACATTTGAACCTATACTTTGCCTTAGTTTTTACTTACAAGTCATAATTATGGAATTTTGAATGTTCAAACAATTTTATGAAAAGGGTGACCTAAGACCGTAATGATACTCTTAATTAAGGTAGAATTTGTAGTGATAGAGACCTACTACCACATTGTGTGAAATATATGAAAATGAATTATTCTATAAACAAGTTTGATTGATTTGCATTGGTGGTTATGAATTGTCTTCTCTATATGAAAATCTTATGAAAATTATGAACTATGATTTATGAGAAGCTTACGAATTCATGATATGTATAAGTTTTAGACATGTATTACATGGAATTTTGGCTTAGAATTGAGTGGACTTTGAGTTGGGAACTCAACCTAAGAGGTTCCTAGTAGTAATATCTTTATAGCACGTGCCACTGTAGAATTATTGCCAATATGACTTAGCTAGTGGATCTACATATAACTTATGACTTATGAAACTCATTTAGCAGGATAGAGTTATACCTTGGAAAGTAGAATTTTTTTCTCCGATGTATGGGTAGACATCGGATTCCATATTATAGCTAGCATGGTCTTATTATCGATTATGGTTTTATTTGTGAGACCCCATATTTCTCGTCTTTCATAATATACACAGTGTGACATGTTATATAAGACGAATATGATTATTTATAGTACCTAAGGATAATAAAACTGCAAATTAGTGGTAGTATCAAGGACTTAAAGTTTTAGGTCAAAGGAATCCTTAAACATATATTCGGGGTTAAAGAAATAGGCCGAGTAACAACATGCCCTTTTTGAAAGATTTAAATTAAGTTTCATTTTTTGGATAAAACTAAGAGTGTATAATTTTTTAATAATAGATTGTTAAGAGGTATTTTGATAGCATAATGGTCATATGTTAAGTTTTGAAGTCAAGAAAGTTACAAGATAAAGGTTGGCCAAAATTACCATAAATTTCTCCAAGAAATTTTTGTTAATTTTGGGTCAAATATCTCAGACCATATCTCTCAAAATATAAGGATTTAAAGGGGTCACGACCTATCAAGATGAATGTTTACGAGTCTAGTTTACAAACAAAATCGCGTAACGAATCGACTTTGGAGTAAAACATTATGACTGTCTTACAGTTGACTGTGCAAGCAGAAAACTAGATCGGGTCAAGGCTACTTATAAATTGGCAAATACAAAATTTTAAAGACCCAAACATTTTGTTTCTGTTCTAAAACAATGAAGGAACAGAAGAGAGTGCTTCCATGAAGTCCTTGAGCGATTTAGGTATGGTTTTAACATTTTGTATCGTTACAAGTTAACTTTGTGCCTAAAATTGTGTGCCTTATACTTCGCAAATATTTTCTCCCCTATTAGCTATGTTTAAAACTATTTTTGGAAGGTAGAAATTTTATGTTATTACTAGTTATTATAGATTTACAATAGGTTTGTTTAGATAATAATCTTGGAGCTCTTTTATGATTGTTTTTACGAAGTTCTACAGACGTTTCATCGCTTGAAGGCTATATGGCAAATTTACCGATTTACACTCAATTATCGACTTTTTATAGCTGTCTATAATCTACATATATATAGTGGTTGTAAATCTTAGAATGTAGGGAACAACTTTCATGAAGAAACTTCGAGCATTTGGACATTCATTGGAGTGGTATGTTAAGGCTAAGCTCCGTCCCTCCTTTAAGCATGAAATCTAGGAAATTTCTAAAATGTCAAATGATATATTTTACTATTCTATTGCTAGAAAGACTTTTTATAAAAAACACTGTGATTGCAGCTGAATTATTTTCACTATGGAGATTGATATTTCATTCCTTCAATTAAAGTGGATATTTTGTATCTATGTATTAATTTATCAGCTTTCCTGGCTACCGGTGCAGGGGATTGAGGTGTTACTCTTATGTTGTGGTGTCACTAAAAATAAAAGAAGGTTATGAGGGAAAATTAGTAGTCATAATTAGCACTCCTTCCTCACTAAAATTGCATTTGAAGAACTTAAAAGGTAATTGATCTTAGGCATATTTATATGCCTAATTTCCAAATTTGCCCATGTCTAGAGCCTAGTTAGAACACAATTTCAAAGACTTTATGTATTGTTAGTGTAATTTTGCCTTATCTTACTAATTATTGGCCGAGAGCGCTTTTTTGCTGTGTTTCTCAGGGTTTTAAGAAGATGTGCATGTCTAGGGTCATAGCCGGAGATTGAGGAAGGATGCAATCGTACAATGAAGCATAAAAAGTCAGCCAATCTAGGAAAAGTATAGAAGTCTGTATCGTGGACCCATGTAGTAGTATAATGTTTTTGAAAAGGAAGACAAAAAGGCGCAAAGCACATGGGGAGAACAAGTTCACATCGCGAACTTGACAACTGAATATTCAAAATTGGCTGGTTAAGTAAGATTTGCAAAAATGCACTTCGGGAAGAGAAGTCTTCATTGCGGAATTTGAAGATGCAAGGGAAAAATTGGGAAATAGAAATTTTTAGTTTAAATATAGTTTCTAGACATTAGTTCATTATCTGATATTGTTGGGAACGAGAGAAGGAGATGAAGAACTTTATCTAGGGTTCATTCTTTTATCTTTTTATCTTTTTAATCCATTCTTGAATGTTTCTTAGATAATTGTTGTATTCGTGATAGACAATGAGTGGCTAATTTCTAATATTTTGGGATTGTAGCCATAGACTATGTTTTAGACTTTAAATTTTATAATTTATTAATGGATTTTCGAATAATTACTCCTATATTTCTTTTACATATGTTTCATAGTCTGGCCAACCATGGAACACATTTGTTCTCTACTCTGGATTCGAAAGATTTTGGGGTAGATAGAACATAGGGAATAAGGAGCTTATATGTCTAGGAGACTAGATGATTCGTGTTTGATAGACTTGTGACACCTACCCATCCACCTCGTTTGGTTCAAATACAGGATGATAGTTTTAATGCATTCTTAGTGATGACTCCTATCCCCACTCAATGATGTAGTTAGGTTGTCAATGAGAATAGGCTAGGTAGGGGCATAAAATCCTACCTGGTAAATTAAATCCTGTGAATCAGTAATTAGAAAACCCAGGAGTAAAGTAATAATTGAAGCTAGATCATATGTCAAAACAGTTATAACCCCGGAATTTCGCTTACATTAATAAACACCTAGCAATCATTTAATCATCGTTAAGTTAATTTTAAATATTCTTGTAGAAGTAAGTAACAATAATTTTTCTTGACTTAGCACACATTGCATATTCATAGTTTGGTGATAACTAAGAGCGCGTTGAAGTCTCTTGGGTTCGATATCTCGGCTTTTTAAGAGCTACTATATTACTTGATGGACCGCATACACTTGTGTGTGCTGGGAAGCAATAAGTTTTTGGCGCCATTGTTGGGGACTTTTAGTTAGCAATCAGTTATTTTTCAGAAGTTGATTTGTTTTTTTAGTGTTTACCGCACTGGATCTTAGCCATATTTTGTTTCAGGAATTCAATCTGATCCACTAGGCAAACCAGAACCTTTTTTCAAGTAAAGTAAGAAGAGGGAAGACGTCTTATATCCAATCCCACCAATTCACCTCATTGAACAAGAAGACCAACTGGATAATAGGGAGGAGGTAAAACCAATGACGGACCTCGAAACAGAACTAGAGGTAAACCCAGTCCTTGAACCTATGGCGGCGAGACACGTTCAAGACGTGGCAACCCCATGTAGTGCCAATGTCACGACCTACATTCATAAACCACTTGCCTGCAGGGGCAAATTTATGTATGAAATTTGGGTCATGGGAACTATGGTCATCCAACTAAATTTACTATATTACTTGTATAATTCTTAAAGAATATATTAAATATTAGTTAAAGGAACCCATTTTCAAAATAATAAGTTGATTTACTGGTTTAGGGGTTCTTTTCTAGCCCAAAGGTTGGAGGTTCGATTGCACAATTTTGTTCTTTTTTAAATGGTGAACCTATGTTCTTGAATTCCTCGATTCACCTCTGCCTACAGGTGGTAGATGGGAACTTAAGCAGAACATGGTGTTGACCTCCACTGGGCAATTCACGGGGTTGGCATATGAAGATCTCCAAGTTCATCTTCAGAATTTCTTGGAGATTGTTGATATCTACATTCCTCATAGGGTGAATTCTGACTATATGAGGATGACTTTGTTTCCCTTTTCACTACTTGACGACGCAAGAAGGTGATTGCAAACAAAGCCACTTGACTCCATTACTACTTGGGATGACCTGGCACGAAAGTTCTTAATCAGATTCTTCCCATCTGAAAAAATAGCAAAACTTATGAGCGAGATCCTAAGCATTCGGCAAACGCCAGGGGAGAACTTGTATCAAGCATGGGATAGGTTCAAATCTTTACTCGATAACTATCCTTGTCATTGCCAAGATAACGAGGTGTTGGTCCATACATTCATTTAGTGGTAGGAACCCAACACCAAAATTTTACTTGATTCAACTATAGGTGGACTGGCCTTACAGAAGGCCTATGATGAGCTATACGCGTTGCTAAATTGTAATGCACAAGAAAATTCAGAATGGAATGGTGGTTCAAGTAGAAACATAGTGCAAAAACAATAAGGTGTGTTGGAGATGGATGCAATGACAGCCTTGCATTCCCAAGTGGCAGCCTTGCAAAACGTGCTAAACACTCACTTTAACAGCCTGTCTTTAGGCCAGCAACAAGCTCAAGTAAATATGGTCCACCAGCAGCAGAATACTTAGTGTGAAGTGTGTGGGGATGGGGGTCACATATCTAAAAATTGTGGGTCAAATATTGGGTTTGTCAAATTTGTAGGGAATGTGAACAGAGGTGGCTAGCATAGTATTGGTAATACTTACAACCCCAATTGACGAAACCATCCTAATTTTTTATATTGGGGGGGGGGGGGTAAATCAATATCATCAAGGACCTCGTTAACACTAACCTCAAGGGGGTAGACAGTTCTACAATTAGCAGCCTTCAAAGCCAGTGCATGCAAGAGGCATGACAGATAGTAAAGTGCTGAGCCATATCTTAGCCAATCAGCAAAGGCAAGACAAAAGGATTCAACAAAATGAACAGGGCCTTGTAAATCTTGAAAAATAGGTTGGGCAACTGGCCAGCACCCTAAATGCTAGACCTCAAGATGGCCTGCCAGGCGACAAGCCCAAAATCCAAAGAACGTGAATGTGGTTAGCACAAAAAATGGAAAGCCTATGGTAGAATTGGTCCCAAAGACGAAAGATGTGGATAACCCAAGTGCAGAAAAAGAAGATGAGGCTGGACCAGCCTCCAGGTATCAAGGTTGAACCAAAGTAGAAGCCTCCTCCTCCCTTCCCTCAAAAGTTCAAGAAGAAGAAGGAGGAGGATTATTGCTTCCAAAAATTTAATTTTTCTCCTAAAACAGGTACATATTAACTTCCCTTTGATTGATGTTTTGTAGGGGATCCCAAAATATGCTAAGTATGTGAAGGATATTGTACCCAACAAGACCAGGTTGGCTAAGTACGAAACTGTTACTCTCACTGAAGAATTGTAACACCCCATACCTTACACTACACTACTAGTACAATTCAAATGAAATATGACATGATTTGGTTAAACCAGCGCTAATTTTCAAAAGTTCTTGAATCTCGCGTTAATGGGCTATATGTGCGTCTAGCGCTTAAGAGGGTCGAGTGTATACAAGTTTTGTGTCGAAATGAGGAGGTTACAGCCTTAAAATGAAGTGAGAGAATTAAGGTGCTTGTAGGACTTAAAAGCAAGCAGGTGAGTCACCTACTTGCTTAGCTCAAATTTGGTAGTTAAGCGGAGATGAGGCTCGACGTCAAAATTGTCCAAGATCTATTATGAATAAAATTTGTGTTAAGGGTGTAACTTTGGACTATGATTTAATATCATATATGGAATATATTTACAGCCCAAAGATGATACTAATAAAGGCCCAAATATATCACAAGACTCTTGGAAACTTTAGGCCCAAACCAAGAAGAACAAAATCTGAAAACATTAGCAGCCCAAGTCCAATTAAGTTGGTGCCCCAAAAGGCCCAAATGAAAGGATAAAGGAGCTGCATCACCTACTTGATGAAACAAGGCTGATAATGCCTTAGTAAGTCAGCCCAATTTCCATTTTAAAAAGGGTCAAAGCAGCTCCCACAAAGCCATTGTTCACTCGAACTTACAAACAAAAAAAAAACAGGTTTTCTTCCAAAATTCTCTCAACGTGTATTGGCTTGCAAATCAGCAAAGAAAGAACTTCTAGGGTTCTTATAAAAGCTCTATACCTTGAAGGTAGTGGTAAGTAAGCTTATATATGTTTTTAGTATGGTTTTACTATGAAAAATAAGAAGTATATGTTGGTATGATTGTGCCGGAATTTCTGGACAGATTGTGTGCTAAGGAGTCTTGTGCACTTTTCTTGCTAATTAAGTAGTTTTTCTCTTGTTGGTTGGCTTTCCTATAAGCTAATACTTATGTATTTGACAAAATTTGGATTTTCAATAGTGAAGAAGGTCTGATTAACCATGTTTACAGTTCATGAAAGTGAGTCCCTATATGATATTGCAATTGTATGTTTCGTTTGAACTTATGGACTATTGGACTGAATGCTATTGCTTCACGTCCTTGATGACTGATTTATTACTATTCTGAGACTGGTTCATAGCTATTTATATGTGAAAATATTGCTGGAACAGTTTTGTTAAGGTTGAAATAGGTTTGGAGTTGTCGACATCGAAATGTAGCGAAGGGAAGTAACATTATGCTGCCCATTTGTAGATTGTATAGAATGGTTATATGCTATGTTCTGTGGGCTGCTATAAGGTTGGTATGGCATTTGAATAGTCTGCACATGACGTGTATAAGTGAATGTGCACTAGGGAATACGATTAGAGGCAAAATGGTTGAAAGAATATGCTATGGTTTGGAATTGTCTGCTTGCTGCCCGTATGTTCTTTTGTTATGTAATTAGGCTACCAAAGGGTGTTTATTGGCTGATAATGCTAGTTTTATTACCTAATATGTTGTAGATAATCATTTGAAGGAATGGAAGATTATTTCGGGTTAGTAACGAGGTCATCCAACGAGGTATATAAAATTATTTGATGTTGTATCTTTTGGCATGAAACATAGATCCTTCCTTGGCACATAAAGGCACTTACCAACTCCGACATAACTATTAACCGTGTATCCATCCTTTGACATGTTCATATGATTCAATACATAGTCACTATCATATTTGATTACATACATGAATACCATGATACATGAGTTCTTGTTGCCAAATAAAGTTCACAAGTTGTTCCATTTCATATGTATTTCATTGTTTATCCAATGTACTCTTTTATTTGTCATATTATCTTGTATGATTATTTACATGTCACATGCTAAATATACAATCCTATAGCTTCAATATTATGGCCACCAAAAGAAACATCTCAAAGGTAATCGAAAGATAAAGTATACAGTTTTGATGGGTGGTAGCCTGAGGGGGTTCATTGCGATCCTAGCATAGGGACGATTTCGATACAGTTTATGGGTGGTAGCACGAGGGGGTTCATTGTGAACCTAGCAATGGGCCAATCCCGATATAGTTTCACCACCGATCAGTTGGTCATTTGTTTACAACTGTGCACAGATCATACAGTACAGATTTTACAGTAAAGGTAAAGTGATATAAAGGACTAAAGTACATGATTCCACAGTATAACTAAGGGTGGTCCCTGATCTTCCACAGATTCATGGTTTCATTTGAGTTATTACCTTACATACAGTGTATATTGCCTTACATACTCAGTACATTATCCAGTACTGACGTCCCTTACGGGGGACCTGCATTTTATGCTGCAGGTACAGGTGCTAGTAGACCTCCCCAGTAGGAGTACAAGATATTTAGCTGCGGTCATCAAGCTCTAGGTTGCTTCGGAGCTTTGTTCATGTCTAGAGCTTACATGTTTTTATTGCGTAATTTGTTGAGGCGGGGCCTGTCTAGACCCTTTTCAGATGTTTTTTTTTACTTAGAGGCTTTGTAAACTATGTAAAGTAAAAGTGAAGTCATGTCTCGTACTTGAAGTACCGTGGCCCCAACGGCCTAGTCATATGCATTACTTTTGGCTTGTTATCACTGGTTATCTACTTAAAGGCATATCAAACGTAGAAACCCCTTATAATATGTATAGAACACATATAGTTATAGGTTGGTTATCCCGAGCCTTATCGGCAATGGGTGCCGGTCCGCCCTATGGGACTTTGGGGTATGACAGAAGTGGTATCAGAGCAGGTCATCCTACGAAGTCTACAAAGCCGTGTCTATGTAGAATCTTGTTTATCGATGTGTTGTGCACCATATCTATAAGCAGGAGGCTATGTGGCATTTAGGAGTTGTTACTTCTTTTCATTCTTTAGATCATGCCATAGAGAGAAATGTAATAGGTTGATTATGTCTAACCTCTAAATTGTGTTGTACAACAAGTATGCCTGAAACAAAGACAAATAAAGGTGAAGGGAAGGCAGTAGAAGTGGTGGTTGGTATACCCAGCCAGGTGAGACAACAAGATGAAATTCAAGAGGAGTCTTTGTCATAGACATCTCCAACTCCTTCAGTTTCTAATGAACCAGAGAGCAGTGAAATTCCCTCAGAACCACCTGTTGATACTACAGTGCAGGATTTGAGAAATGCAGTCCAGCTATTGACCCGTATAGTTGCTGGTCAAGGTCAAAGGCAGGAAGGTCCAGTTATGGGTACAGGTGGTACAAATAGGGTAGCTAGTACCAGGATACGTGATTTTCTCAATTTGGACCCTCCAACCTTCACTAGGTCAGATGCTAATGAAGACCCTCAGGACTTTATTGACCAGGTTTCGCGTACTTTGGATGTTATGCACGTGGGTGGTACAGATGCTGTGGAGTTAGCGATAAATAGGCTAAAGGGTGATCTCAGGCCTCGGTTTTCTAATAGACCGCCTAGGCCATCATCCTCCTATTCTACAGCCAGTGCTCCACCACAACTTCAAGGGCCTTAAAGTAATCAGTTCGGTCAACGAGGGGAAGGGAAAGGTTCCCGGACAATGGGTTATTCAGCAGGCCAACCAATGATTCCTAGGAAGCCTTGTAAACAGTGTGGAAGGAGTCATCCGGGGATATGTCACGTTGAGACAAATGTTTGTTATTGGTGTGGTATGCCAGGGCACGTGATAAGGGATTGCCCAAGGAGGTG
Source organism: Solanum clarkiae (assembly GCA_011800125.2). Taxonomy (NCBI): domain Eukaryota; kingdom Viridiplantae; phylum Streptophyta; class Magnoliopsida; order Solanales; family Solanaceae; genus Solanum; species Solanum clarkiae. Next base: position 10,656 of record JAABOM020061437.1, read on the forward strand.
TATGGGTGATATGGCACAATCTACTGGGTCAGCTATTGCATTATCATCATCAGTTCCTCCAGCAGGTAGGTGTCAGCAAGCACCTATGGGTCATGGTAGAGGTGTTAGGGGGACAGCTAGGTCCAGCGGGGTCCAGAATCGCACTTATGCACTGGGGAGCCGACAAAATTTGGAAGCCTCACCTGATGTGGTCACAAGTATATTTTCCATCTTTTCACATAATGTATATGCATTAATTGACCCTGGTTCTACACTATCATACATCACTCTACTAGTTGCTAAGAAGCTCAAGAGAACACCCAAATTATTAAACAAACCATTTGAAGTGTCTACTCCAACTGGTGAATCTATTATGGCTA
>JAABOM020061438.1:0-11011 GCA_011800125.2 Solanum clarkiae
ATCAACTCTAATTCTACTCCCATACTAAGAAATTGACTTTAACATCTATGTTCAATTAAGAATCCTTAATTAAAATCATATATCATATGAAGGATGATTCAGTCTTAGCTTAAAAAAAATTTGGGGTGTTACACTGAAAATGTCAGGAATTTTTTTTTTTTTTACCAAAGAATGACTTTTTTATTTACAACATTATACAAATACAAAAAAAAATAAAAATAGAAAAATGTGAGTGTAAAAATTGATGTAATAAATATCCTCTAGTTGCATTAAATACTTTCGTTTATTACATTGGGTTTGTTTCTTGGAATTTGGCAATAAAAATAGCGGATAAACAATATATGTAACATATTTTCTCTTTCGACATTTAATGCTAGTAATAATTAAAGAAACATTATTGTTAATCCTACTATTTTCGTGGACAAAGAAATGGTGGAAGAGTGTATGTGTAGTGCATATTTTTATTCCTTCATTAAATGTTACTAATAATTATGAAATTTTTTTTGGATAATTTCTTGTCATACACTAAGTATTGTCCAATGAGTAATAAATGCAATTATATAAAAATGAAAATAGAATCAAATTAGAAGCGGGAAAAGTATCTTTTCTATATGTATTGGTCATTTAATGCTTATGGACAAAGTCTTCGTTAGAAATTTCTTTAAGAAAGGGACAAAAAGTATCAAACAATATATATTGATTCAACTTCCATTTGGTTAGATTTTATTTTATGCATTTTATCTCTATTTTGGTTAAACATGATGGCAAATAGGATAGCACAGGTATGTTGTTGTTGTAACTTATTTTTTCCCATATAAAGCCACACAAAATTATTTTTGGTGGTTTACTTAGTATATAGTTTGTTTGAACGTGTAGTAGTATTTAATGACTGCATTTCTCACCTTTTGATTTTTGTTGAGGTTTTTATTTGACTTTGTTAATTGTATAATATTTATGGGGAAAAGTTTATAGTATATCATAAATGTGAAAAAGTATAACATCGAGAAAAGATTTAGTCCAAATAGATGCAAACAAAATTAATGGATAATGTTTGTATTTTTTTTTAGTTTTTAGTAGAAAATGATATTAGTTGGTATTTGGAAATGGAAAAAGTTTTTACGTTTATTTGCAGAAAAGTTTTTTTTATTACTTCATTTTTGACATTTTTAGTGTAGTTGTCTGTCTAATTTGATTTTTATGTGTATTTATGTAAACACACAGGTCATTATGTGGATTATAAAATTGAAGGAATTATATTTGATAGAAAAAGTGAATTTGAAGGTTTCCTTCTTCTGACACAGCAACGCAATTTGAATTAGTATCAAAAGTAAGTACTAAATAATTTCTTTTTTCCTTTACTTGTTGATGCTTGTTGATGTAGGTTGATACTATCGCTACACAAATAAGAATCGACAAGAGCATCAATGATGTGGTGCTACAATATAAGGTTACCAATGAACCCCCATCAATATGCATCCATAATGATATGGGCGTTCATGTGTACCTGGACCAAAAAACAATCAATATGAATTTTTTCAGCAAGTATCCATTATCTGTAATATGTGAGGATAATTGTATGATGACAATAGTGCACCAAACACCTGTTGATTTGTTGACACATTCAAAAGCTTTGTATCTTTCTGGTATTGAAAATGATCGAAAATGTGCATGAAGGTATAGATATCATAAACAACACTCAAAATGTAAATGTCCACGAGAATCAAATTTACAAAAGCAAAATCATCCTTATAGAGGTCATGAGACGGTATGCATTGTTGAATGCAACATTCGAATTCATTGTGATAAGGTCAAGTCGAACAAGGTATGTTCTTTCAATATTTAATTAGGTATTAATCTTATAATTTTTTCCCTTTATCACCATTGCATAATAATATCGTCAAAATTGGATTAAAATTGGAGTTAGATTAGTGGTAGCACATTTTATGTCCTTAGTTGTGAAAGTTATATGATTTTATGTCTGAAATATTGTTTATAGTGTAGTTGTTAAATTGGTCATATTATTTAAAGATTGGGTAATAATATGTGGTGAAATGTTGGATATGTAGTTGATAGATATATTTTGGGTACATTCTTGGGTACTAAGTTGTGTTTCAGAAGTTTGGTATAACTTTGGGTAATGATATTTTGGGTGCTTTGGGTACTCTGATCTTTGTTCAGAAGTTGTATTTCATTTTGGTACTAAATTGGTTATAACTTCGTTAATTGTGTTATAAAAAATTGTGGTGTTGTCATTTTCTTTAATTTTTTAGATTGGCAGTTATAAATTACAATATACCAACAATGAGTGTCCATGGGTCTTTAAGTCTTCATGTTTAAGCAATTTCGAATTGTTCAAAATTCAAAAATTTTGTAATACACACACGTGTCTAGTGAAAGACAGACTAGTTTTGAAGCGTTAATGTAAAAGTGGTGTTCTTGGTACAATGTTGTTAGACAAATGCAATGATTCAAAACACAATTATATGCAGAGTGAAATTAGGAAGGATATGAAGAGAGAATATGGGATCACATTGAGTTATATGCAAGCATGGAGAGGTAGACAGAGAGCCTTTAGCATACTTCGATGGAACCCTGCTATGTCCTATGAGAAAATACCAATATATTTGTATATGTTGGAAAAAACATACCCTAGGATTATAGTGGATTTAAGAAAGAGAGAAGATGGTAGTTTTTTGTATACATTCATTGCACCGGAAGCATGCATTATAGGATGGGAATATTGTCGACCAATAGTAGTTGTTGATGGAACACATGTGAGGTCCACATTTAAAGGTATAATGTTGATTGCCAGCACTGCGATGAGTATATTCCCTTAATAAAATCATGCCTTATTTTTGTTTATATTAAACATGGTTGAATAACTATATTTAACAATTAATGTAGGTAACATATTGCCTCTGGCATACAGTGTGGTTGACTCAAAAAATAATAATTCATGGAATTAGTTCTTGCAATGTTTCAAATTAGCGTTCGGAAATAGACACAGTATGTGCTTTGTTTCGGATAGAAACAAAAGCATTTGAAATGTCGTTGCAACTATTTATCCTGGAATCTCACACTGCGCTTGTATATACCATTTGTAGACAAATGTACTGAAATGGGCAAACAAAAATGTCGAGGTGGTGAAAAAGTTATTTTTTTTTTTTTTGCTTTGCTTAGCTAAGGCATACACCGTTGAGGAATTTGATAGCTTGATGAGCTTCTTAAAGGACATCAACCCAGGATGTCATGACTATTTAGTGGAGGCAGATTTTAGCAAGTGGTCCCTTGCACACGTAACTATAAAAAGGACATGGACACTAACTAGAAATATTACCGAGTCAATAGACAACGCAATCTTGTCAGGGCGTAGACTACCTGTGATATCTATGTTAGAATACGTAAGTAAAAACAATCGAAAAGTAGAATAAGAAGAACAACCAGGAAGAAAGAGAGACTACAACCACCCTGATAAATAAATACAATCAATGTTGTTGGAGAGTGAGAGATTATCAAATCGAATGACAATATGATTATTATTTTTCAAATATAAAATGAAATAACGATCTTCGTTGATACAAAAAATTTGTGACACTAACAAAAATGACTCTTTTATTTTACAGGTGAGAGCTTCAATTGAGTATATACACATAGTTACAGATGGTGGAAAGATGTACATAGTTTGTTTATACACAAGAATGTGTTCTTGCGGAAGATTTCAACATGACAAAATCTCTTGTGCACACGCAGTCGCAACTATTGCATATATGAAGAAATATGCTAAGGAACTGTTCAATTTACTATAGCACGAAAAATTTTCGTGATACATATGCAATATCTATCGATCCATTGCCATGCGAGAGTGCTTGGATTATTCCTAATGAGGTCATAAATAAGGCCGTGCTGCCACCAGATGTAAAACGAGGACTAGGGAGACCTTCAAATTATGATCGCAAGAAGAATTTTACGGATGTAAAATTCAAAAGAAATAAAGTAACATGTAGTAAATGTGACACAACAGGTCATAACAAAAAGAGTTGCACCCATGTTCAAGAAAAGAAATGATCGTTTGACCAACAATATGTATGATATAGAGATTAATAGTTAGTTGATTTTTGTGTTTTGAAGTTTCTATTTGTTGGTAGTTATTTAGTCTATGGGTGAAATGGATATGTTGTAAATCAGATATAGGGAACATGATGTAATTGATTTTTGTGTTTTGAATGTTCAGGTACTTGGTTGCAAGTTGTTAAAAAGTTGGGTAAATATTTTGTATTTAGGGAGAACTAACCTAAGGAATGTTATTGGTTGGTCAAATGAAATTGTTAGTCATTGAGTTTGTTTGTGCATTTCTATTTGAAGTTATTGATGGCTTGTAAATTTAAATATCTAAATGGTACTTCTAAGAATGAAACGGATAGCGTGTGATTTTGGTTAAAAGGTTGTTAAACTGTTATGCCAAAAAAAAAATTTCAAGGTTAATTAACCCATTTAATGAAACCAACACCATAATCAATAAAAAATCAAATGCATGAGTTCATTTACTTTTAAGGCGTAATTTTGAAGTTATAGTTGGCACCACAATTATAATGCACAAATCCTGAGGGTGGGAATATGAAACCCCAATTCATTTTGATTTACAGTATGATAAATGGGAGTATTTTGCCTTTAATAACTTAAGTGAACAATATTCTATTTAAACAATTGTGTTAACTTTAAATAGAATAATTTTCATTAAAATAAAAACAAAAGAATTAACAGCAAGAAATAAAGGACAAAGTCAAAATTGCCATAAAAAGGTTATTATAATCATATAATTACCAAACATTAGTTGATTTTAAAAAGGTAACTTCTATATGAAAAATTGAAAGTCAAGTACTAGACATTAAAGCATGGTGAATTTCACCCAAAAAATTAATCCAAAAAATATACTTTATTTTATATGAACATGTAATGTCCGAATTGTCCAATAAAATAAACCAAAAAATTATCTACATCTTCTATCTCGGAGACAAAATTTAAAAGACTGACATCATCATTAACTGGGACATATTCCTTTTCCAGTAAAGGACCACCTAAATCGACTAATGTCCTTCACAGTGACATCACTTTCACTAATAACTCCATCTTTTATTTTTTGACTCTCATACTGCCACAACAAAGCATCATACCTCAACCTAAATAGATACAGTTCAATAAACCAATAAGAGACATTTGAATGGCCTTGGGAGTAATATTCAGCAAAAGCACATGTGTACAGACCATAATCACTATAACAACGGAAGAATAACAAATCAAGTCATCCAAATTTTAAACAAATAACAAAAAAATGGACACGGTAAAAGACCAACATATGACCAGAAAAAATGTCATACTCTTTTGCAACAACAATGCCAGAAGCGAGACAAGAATAGAAAATAAAAAATTATCATCGTATATATTTTAGTTTACTTATTAGCATAATCGATGTTAAAGACATTAGATTTGTAACTATGATATTGAATAACAAAATTGATTTTTCAAAAAAATTTGCAATGATTAATCCCATGAAATGAAACACTTCCTAAGCAATATGAATGAATTTTCAACTCTTTCTAACTATAGCATGATTTAGTTCTTCAAATGCAAACAAGTTACACCATGATAACCAAAACAAATGCCAAACAAATTCAAGCAAACTTTGTACAACACTGGAAAAAAAAATAAACTAGCAGAACAGATATGAACAAAGCCAAAATCAAGAATTTGATCAAAAAAATGGCAACAATCACAAAGTAAAAAAAATAATTTTTATCCTTCGTAAAGATTTACTTAGAATCTCCACGTTGTTGGAGGATATCATCAACAAAGACATAAGTAACAAATTGCCAAGTGCACGATCCATGGATCACATCTCCTTCTCTGAAATGATGTCAGTCCGCTTGCCATAGAAATCAGTGATGCTGAAAAAAAGCGAAATTATTTTCGCTAGTTTTCTGATGATATCATTAACTACACGAAAATACTTTGACCGAACACTAAAGAGGTAGTCAAATACATTAATATAGCACTTTCTAATACTTTTCACAGCTAAAATCCAGTGGCATAAATTAGGAATATTGACAGGTATCCAAACAAAATCTACAAACTCCTATAGTATGTTCGCAGTTATCTTAAAGCCAAAAATATACTGGGCAACCTCATGGTCACTCGTAATTGCTCGACTATCTTTAGAGCTCTTCAACCAACAGTCATGTACTTGTTCGACTCAACAAATAAAAAAAGAGTTCATAAATGTAACTCTTGTTTCATTATCAGGGTCATACTTCATTTTTTTCCTCAAGTAATACATTATAACGTCAACATGCTAAAAAAGAAAAAAAAAATAGGAAAAATTTGATTGTGAGATATAATAAATAAGAAAAAAATAAGTAAAAAATATATATTGTTTTATTTACCAAATCGCCCCATGATCGTCCCGCAGTGGTCATATCATAGAACCAATTCATATTTTCAACTGTATCAACTTCAAAATCAAAAGGGGGATCGGTCTTATTCGAGACTACCGTAAAGCACTTTGTTTGCTGACGCAAGGGAAATCAACTTGTTAAGTAAAAGTGTAATAAATATAATAAAAAATAAAAATATAAAAAATACTTACCTGCCACGTTTCTTGGACAATTTTTGGTTAATCCAATGCTAAAATGCATCAATCAATTCCTGGTCCACTTGAAATTTATAGTGTACATCGAACGGATGGTTCCTCTTAAAAATATTTGTGTGCTTGACTAAAGACCCATTTGTGTCTTTGGGTACTTGTAGAGGGTGCTACTTTTCAAGTGCATCAAATTAGGAAAAGGTAAAACCCGATAGAAAAAATGGTCAAATGTAGGCGTCTTATCAGTAAAATCTATCGCTTCGTAAAAGACAAACAAATCAAGTACTAACTACATTGCCCAAAAATATACATGCGTATTATTGATTGTTAAAATCAACAGTTTAATTTTACCGGAACTTGATAAGAATGCACCATAAACAGACGGGTCTCTTTTGCAAGTATTGTCTTGTCCGACTTGATTCGGTACAAGATCCTGGTAATAAAGCATCCAAAAAATGTCTATATATAAAAAGAGAAAACATACAACTAGGCGTTCTAAAAAAATAATAATAATCGTAACGGCATCATATTTCACCCATATCAGGAACCTTAAGACCATGATACTTCACGAACATAAAAGCCAAGAAAAATAATTTGACATGCACACAAGTTTCACCAAAAAAAGCAGTTTGACATAAATTTTATCATAATCTACACCAAAATAATAACCATAATGAAATATTGAATGTTAATTCATTCAAGAAACACCAACCAATTGACCAGACTAAAACAACATGAAAAAATACATATACATTGTATTAGAAAACGAAAAAAATATGGATAAATTGGTATTAAACTTCTGTGACCCATTAAATATTCAAAAAAGGACTAACAAAAATAAACAAGTTAAACACAGTAAATGCGAAAATAAGAGAAAAATATAACAACAAAAGCACAACTATATAGCAAACATAATGCTATATATACAGCGGACAATATAGACCAAAAATTAAAAAAATTAACAGCAGTAGAAGAATCTTGTATAGTCAAGTATTGACTGTAGCAAGAAGAATTAAAAAAAAACTAACAATATTTGTTATGGGACGAACAGTGAGGTAATCCTCTCACTTCTGGCTTTTGACAAATTTGTTTCATGCTCATAAGAAGCCTAGTATAAAAAAAATGAAAAGGAATATAATGAATAGGTTAGAAATTATTTTTTAAAAGAACAAAACACAAAGTAAATAAAAAGAAGGTCTAAAAATTATTGAAATAGTCATGAATGAATACCTTCGATATTCCTACATTAACAATATTTGGTTGACCATCTGGGTTAGTTCCTCTATCAAACATAAGCTTTTTGAATGACTCCTGCATGAACTTCTTTAATGCATGATATTTATTTTTTTGTAAAGATTCCAATGTTAATAAGTGCTAACGAACCTGAAATCAAATCGATAAAGTTAAAAAAAAAAGCATATAAAGTGGACACTTCATACTCATTATGAAAAAAATAGACACCATACCAAAGAAATCTCTTTTTCAAGTCTCTTCATGCGTTCAGAAATGTTGAATTCAAACTTGTTAGATGTATGACTTTTATCCAACGCAAGGTCCCTGTTCAATCTAACCTGATTAGGCATGTCACGGTCCTGCGGAGGTGTGAAAGAACGAGCATCCACCCTGGGATAGGGCTGCTCCTGATTTGTACAGACATCACCAGCATTACGCATGGGCAGCTTCTCATTCCGGATCACTGACTGTTCCTCGACAGTGAATACCATATTCTTAAACTTGTACTAAAAATAACGACGACATAATAAGAAAATATAGAATTAAATATAGCGAAATTAGAACGTCAAAAATATAAATATTACCTGATTGCCAACAGTCCAAAACATCCATCTTTTAAAGTGATTATAATAAATTTTTCCATCTGTTATATTTCAATTGGACATGCGGGGGTCCGATGACATTTACGAACTACAATCGTCCTGTCAACTTGGTTGCAACATTCATTAAACCAGATTTGAAGAGCCAAAGTAAAATCAAGTAACAATATCCCCTCCTGTCCCCCAATAATTTATTTACGTATCCAATCCCTAAAATCGGTGAACGACAATAGCCCCATGAATATTAATGCACTTCCCGGACTCTACCAGTAAAAAATAATCTTCAGGAATAAAACAATTCTGACAAGGAGATGAAAGTATAAATAAAAGATACACATATTGAATGCATCATCTCGCTCGATTTCTTTTTCATCTTCAAACACACGAATGAAATCATGTTTTGGCACACCTCTATTCTTAACGTTTGAAAATACTTTCACATCAGTTTTGATGGGCCAACAAACTCATGGACGAAATCGTCCAGTGTACCACATTTGAATCCAATTACAGCCTTAAACTCAGCAATACCAAATTCTAATGTAGAACCATTCAAACAAAATTTGAAGCTCTCTTTACTATTGTTGGATACCTCATTATGCACCAAGTGTCGTATGAGTTGAAGTTGTGTCGTATGAGTTGGAGTTGAACTCTTAAAACAGGTAATTCGAGCAAGTATCCGAATGGTGACTGTTTGAACATGTCAAGCATGTCCACTTTTCCAATCTCTTTTTAATGAGATCAAAAGCGTCAAAATTTATATAATGAAGCCAACTAGGTTCTTGGTTTTGGTACTAATTCAAAAACAAATACATAAACAACAAAATATATAATCACTTAAAACTCATACTGCAACACCTAGATAAAAATAAGTACACAACTAAAAGAAAAACATTAAAAAAGGAACTAACAAAAACTTTTAATATAAGTTTTGAACAACATAGTACCAAACATTTTACCAGATATAGTACCAAAACACAGAGCAGTTTACCCCATGACATGATATAAGTTAGTTAAATAGTTATTTATTTATAAAATATTAAATCAACTAATTAACTAATAAAATGACCTGTGTTATTAACATGTGTTATACGTAAAAATATATACAAGCAAAACAGAAACAAAAAAAATAAATACTAGTGAAATGACCAACTCAGTGACGTATGTTACAAACAAAAAACTTAAACCAAAAAACAGTTTAACAACAAGATGACAGTTTTATACCCTTTACTAAACCAGCTAATAGACTAATAAATGATCTATGTTAGTAACATGTGTAATACCTAGAAGGATATATTATACTAAAAAGATGACAAACTTTATAACACATCTTATAAACAAAACACATAAATCTCCAAAAAAAATAAAAATTCAACAACATGACAACTTTAAATCATATGTTATATCCAAAAAAAATCGAAACCAAATAATATAGTGTTGATAAAATAAAAAAGATATTTTAAAAAAAAAATATTCATACAAATAATTAGAAAAAATCATCACATTACTTTGTATATGTCTTTAACATAACAAAGTAAAGCAAATAAAATACTTTAAAAAAAATTGCATGTAGAACAACTTCATACAACACAGATTTTTAGCAAAAAATAGATTAAAAAATAAATAATACAGTATTGGTAAAATCAAAAAAAAAAAAAAGGAAAAGGTTATATTACATACTTGTGTGCCTTTCTTCATGTTTTCTGCCTTGGCTTTTGAGCTTTGACTGGTTGACGATTGTTAGACTTAGCAGAACCAACAACACGACGCTAAGAAAAAAAACTACATGTTAATCTTTGTATTAAATCTTAATATTTAAAGGTAAAAAAATAAAATAATCTCAAAAAATGTTGTACCTTTGACTTAATAATCTTGCTTTTTGATTGTGAATTCAAATGATATCTCTTTAAAATGGGCATTTTTTCTTCAAAATCGCTATCATGAGATAGATCAACATTTTCAAAATCGCTATCATGAGATAGATCAACTTTTTGCTTTCCCTTTTTTATTTGAAGGACTATCGATCGAATTCCATTTTTGTGTAAAATCAAGAATATCAACATTCAAATCGACTCCCTCATCTGGCTTTCCGCTAACTGGAGAAGGAGTTAGTATGTTAAAATTAAGTCTTGAACAACGCAGTATTTTATAGAACAATATGGGTTCAGAATTCAAACGGGGGCTTCTTCAAGCGAGTGTTTTTTCACTCATTTCAAAAAAAAACATTGATGAAAACTCAAAAAATTCCTAACAAACTCTACGGTTCAGTTTTGAAAAGGCTGAAAACATTTTTTGAACAATGAAAAAAAGGAGTTTTGAAGGAATATGAAAGGAGTTGGAAAGAATATGATAGGAGCTTTGAAAAAATTAAATCAGCCTACTTAGGGAAAAGCATTAGTGACTTGTCTTTTTCAAATTAGTAATAATAATGACGGTGTATAGCAAGAGTAAAAAGTTGAGTCCCTTTATTACTAATAGACGTTTCCCATAAAAAAAAATCATCAACGTATCATATAAAAAATAAAAAATACCATAATAAAAAGTT
>JAABOM020061439.1:0-45352 GCA_011800125.2 Solanum clarkiae
TAACCTTACATACCTCGTCGTCGGACCTTGTTACTATCTCAAGATAACCTTCCCTTCCTCCAAATACTTATCTACAATATAGTGAGGTATAAAACTAGCATTAGTGGCCAATATACAAATTTTGGTATCCCAATTATATAACAAAACAACACACGGGCAGCAAGCGGGTGTTTATAAACCCGTGCGTATTCCTTTAAATTTTCCGTCTCTAATCGTATTTTCTAATACACATTAGAATGTACACATTATGTACAACCCTTTTTGATGCTATAACAGTCTTATAACAGACCACAAAGCACAACACATCACAATTCCACACAATCTGAAAATGGACAGCATAACAGTAACTTCCTTCGCTACCTTTCGATGTCGACAACTCCCAACCTATTCCAACTTTAACCAAACTGTTCCAGCAACATCTACACATATAACCAGACGTAAAATCAGTCTTATAATAGCACTTAATAAGTCATGAAGGACGTGATCTAATAGCCTTATATACAACATCCCGCAAGTTCCAATCAACATAGCACTTGAAACAACACAATAAAACGCGCTTGTTAAATGAAGGGCAACAACATTAGGGTGATGTTTAGAACTCAAACCATTTAAAGAATACCAAGTTCTCTTCATAATAAAACTCACAAACTATAGAGAAATCACCAAAACAAAAGGAAAAGGTGCAACAACTTTCAGCACAGAATCTATCCAACAATTTCAGCAAGCATAACTAGTTTCTATCTCTTGTTTTTCATGATGAAACTATACTAAATACACAACTATAATTACTTATCTTTGTATTCAAGGTTTAGAGGCTCCTTAAGAACCCTAAAATAGGCATTTGGCTGCTTCACAAAGTTGAGAAAAGTTGAGAGGAAACTTGGAGAGCAAATCTGATTTTTGTGAGGTCAACTTGAGAAATGACTTTTGGGAGCTACTTTGGCCCCTTTTTATAGAGTGATTTGGCTGAACTAATGAGGCATTCTCAGCCTTAATTCACAAGTAGGTGATGCAGCTCCTTTCTCCTTTCATTTGGACCTTTTGGGGCTCCAAGTCCTTGGGCTGTTGAACAGAATCCAACCACACCGGAATGGATGGTACAAAGTCCTCCAGCTACTGCCTGTTTTCAGCTTTCTTGTTTGCTTGGATTGGTCCTAAAGTATCCAAGAACTTGTGATGTATTTGGGACTTTTTGGTTATACTTCTTCGACAGATCATATAGCCCATTTATGATGCTAAAACATTGGCTAAAGTTACATCCTTAATACGGGCTTTATTCATAATCGAACATGGACAAATTCGACGTCGAGAATCATCTCCGTTTAGCTAGCAAATTTAAGCTAAGCAAGTAGGTGACTCACCGGCTAGCTTATTAAGTCCTACAAGCACCTCAATTCTTTCAATTCAATTAAGGCCGTACTCTCCTCAATTCGACATAAAACATCTATACACTCGACCCTCTTAAGCGTTAGACGCACATATAATCCATTAACACACGATTCAAGCACTTTTGAAAATTAGCGCTAATTCGACCAAACTATGTTATATTTCATTTAAATTGTACTAGTAGTGTAAGGTTTGGGGTATTACAACTTTAGTCTCTTTCACCGCCAAATTTTGGTGGGCAGTTGTTAGATCCCTTATCCGGCCTACTCTAGCTGCTAATATTGACACCGAAGTGAGTGGTATTGGTTTCCAGTAACTTAGATGGCTACGACATTGATTGGGCCTGACTCATAGAATATCAGATACATAAGTCACCACTCAAGAGGGCCACCGTCAGCCCATTCCCCGTTCTGATTTACAGACTCTATTTAGAGTCTCGGATGGAGATACTTCATTAGTTGGACCAGCTAGTTCAGGCCGAGTATACCTTGGAGCCTATCCTGATAAAGGCTGATGAGAACCTGGTGGCACTCCGGCGTGCACATCCGCCACCACCACCATAAATATTTTCCCTGGAGCGACCACTTGAGGGTTCGACGAATGACAACACCACTACTATTGCTGCTACTACTAATGAGAGACCCCAATAGCCTGAGGTAGTCGATATTGAGAGGGGTCCTACTACATTTGCTCCTTCACCAGAGACCACCATTTCACAACCTTCTACACCGGGCAATGTTTACGTGTTTGCTGTTGCTATTCAGTTCATGGCCCAGTAATTATCACGTGCTGAGGCCCAATTATTTCATCTTTTCTAGCAGCTCAGGCCATGGGTCCGGCAGGCTATTGCGGATTCAGAGGAGCAGAGTTGGGCATTCACTATCTCTATTATTCAGGAGTGGACGCTCGTATCGACGTCTTTGAAGATCGGGTTCAGAAGAGGTTAGCCAAGGCCCATCCTTTAGATTTTTAAGTTGTACATCAGGAGATCGAGAAGCTTAGGGTTGACATGACAACTTCACTTACAGTGCCTGTGGCACTACCAGAGACGACATCTATGGAGCAACTATTTAATTTTTTGCCTTCACGGATTTCCCTAGGGAAGATACATTGCATGAGTGTGGAGGCAAATGAGAGAAATGTACGAGCGAAGGTTTTCAAGGATAATGAGGATGAGGAGGATAAGCTCGGACTAGCTTTGAGGACATCGAGGCAAGAGGATGAGATGAGGCAAGCTCATGAGTGTGATTAGTTAAGGGGTATTGGCCCATCTAGACAGACTGTAGCTGCCGAGGAGACTACCCTGTGGGACGGGGATGGCCAAACTTAGCCACAGACTGGCGCTTAGGCGCGGAGGTATGTTTTCGACCCCTACTTATTCTATTTTTGCTTGATTTGGTGCATTGGGGACAATGCACACTTTTTTCAATAAGGTGCGAGTAGTTATGGGCCTTGGTGAAGCTTGAGTAGCTTATGGTCCATAAGTACACAAAATTTTAATCCCGAGGTTTTCTTGCCTGTGTTCGTTTTCCTCGTGGATATTTAATTTCTATTGAACCGACACGTTTAGGATGTTTAGATAATATGTATATCATATAGTACTAATACTTAAGGCATATAACATGTTTTTATGTTTTGTTTTGAAAATTGGTCCCCACTAAAATTTTTCGATTAGTAGTTATATGACAACCATGCATGTTTGGGTGTTTGGAAATAGTTGTTCTGATAAATAAGGGTAATTGAGACATGAAACATGATCTCTATCTCTTGTTGATAATGTATGTAATGCCATGGGAGTATGAGCTTATTTTGCTAGATTCATCCATTTTATGCTAATTCAGAACTTGCCTTGTTACTCTAAGTTAGATTGTAGATTAAATGGATTAGGAAGGGATCTTAGGCCTTCGTTCTTTAATTAATCCACTTTAGCCTAAACATGACTAACTAAATGAGGTTTTATCCCTTGTTCCAAATATTTGCGCCTTATATGTATCAATTCTCTCAAAAACACCTAATTAGCCTAACCTTGTCTAGTGAAAAAAACTTGAAATTAGCCCTGGTCTATCATTGAGCATTGTAAACCTTGATTGAGGCAAAAATCCTAAGTTGAGGGTGGCTACCAAAAGTGGCTCTGATTTGGGGAATAGATACTGTGTATTTCATCATAGGCTAAAAGCCTAAGTTGAGGGTGTGGTGTAAGGGTAAAATCACAAAAATAAAGTAGGATTTGGGAGTGAGGAAGAAAAAGAAGAAAATTATGTATCGGGTGTAAGAAAAAGAAAAAGATGCCTTAGATTGAGATTAAAAGAAAGATGGAGTGTAAAAATGAGCCAAAAGTTGAAAATTGAGAAGAATATACCTGGAAATGATTGAATGCGGAAAAAGAAAGGATAAGATTAAAATATTCGAGTTGGCGAGGTGAAAGGGATGAAAAAACTTAGTTCAAGGATGTTTTTAGTCACTATTTTTCCAAAATGCCATATCAAAGCCCCTTGAGCCTACGTTACAAGCCTAGAGAGTCCTAAAGTGATCTTAGTCCAGTTGGTTGAAAATCTAAGGCATGAGTATAGGGGCAAGCCTGTTGTATTAGTCACTATTCATGAACATCGTTTGTGAGAGTAAGTGTTTTTGCACAGTCCTAAAGATAAATTTTGAAATCATCATTAAGTGTGAAAACTAGGACTTCTTTTGGTGATGGCACTTGCATTGTATTGTTAGCATTTGACTTGTTCAGTGAATTTGGACTTTTGATATTTCTTTGCTTGTCATAGTTGTGTTTTCAGATGCACTAGTGTGTTTTGGTTTGCTAAATAACTATTTGATCTTGTTTCAAAAAGTTGGTGTGGGTACCTGAATTTGAATTGTATGTGATGTATGCCATTTGGTTGAGGTCTGTGTATTGCTTTATTGTATATATAGATTGAGTTGTCGCTTGAGGACAAGCAATAATTTTAAGTTGAGGGTGTTGATGTGCTGTCAAAACACAACACATTTGATGCTTAAAACTAGGATTTTGTGTGCTCTTAATGCGACATTTATTGTTTTTATGTGTTTTTGATGTTTATTTTGTAGGAAAGAAGGTTAGCATGATTTTGGGGGGAAAATGCAGAATCTTCTGGTCTTTAATGGTTTACGGGACCCTCTACGATTCATAGATGATTCTGAAACGACCCCAAAAAGTGACCAAAAATGTGCCTCAAGAGTGCCCGAAATCGTAATTTTCGTATATCTCATAATCTGTGCGTGATATCGAAAATCCAACTTGATATTCTTTATCAGGGGGTCAAGTTGAGTCGGAAATGGGTCTAACCCTGATTTTAGAGCAACCCTAAAAAAATTCAAAAACACAAAGTGAGCAATTTCAAGTGAGCTAGTGTGCCCCAAGTGCGATGCGCCAAGGGCACGTAGTGTGTTATTTTTGTGCGCAGTTTTTTAGTTCAGTCCAAGACTTTTGGGTCTTGGGCCTAAATCTTCCCATGCGTGGAAATACTTATACTTAGCTTTATTTCACCCTCATATTTTCCAAGACATTCCCCAATACTTACTCAAACACTTAGACTCAAATTTCACCCTAAAACTCAAGTCCCAAAACTCATCAAGATCTAAGGATTTCACTCAAGCTTCAAGTCTCCATTTCCAATCTACAATAAGTTATTTTCCAAATTCAAGGTATGTGCATTTCAACCATTGGGTTCTTTTACCCATGGTGCCCAAGCCTCCATTTCATCTAATTACACGTTTTTATGTTGATTTTATATGTAGGTCTATTATTATGAATTTGACTGTGTACTATGTTGGGGTTTTGTAAAAGTGTGAATGTTTTAACATGTTTTGAGCTATGAACATTGGATCTAACGTGAGATTTGATGAAGGGTTAGGATGTATATTGTATGATAGTGTTACCAAGTATTGGTGGGATGATTGACTTTAAGATTTATTGCATGATTTCACTCTTTAATTGCATGATTTTACAATAGCATTGCACACCCACTAAGTGTTTCATAAAATGTTCCGATTATGATTCTTGAGTCGTTGAAGGCCTAATGCTTGGCATATGAGATATATGACTTTATGATGATGAAAGTATATTGTATATATGTTAATTTCATGATGAACTTTCATAATGTTGGGAGTTGACCAAGCCTAGCTCGGGGGGTTGTAGACCCGGATAACCATATAGAGGGGTTGGTACATTGGTTGCCTAGTAGGGGGTAGTAGGCATATATAACCATATCTAGGGGTTGGTACCTAGGTTGCCTAGCGCAAGGGTTAGTAGGCCCATATAACTATATTGAGGGGTTTGTACCTCATTAACCATATCGAGGGTATTGTACCTTGGTTGCCTTGTACGGGGGTATTAGGCTCGTAACCATATTGAGGGGTTTGTACCTCATTTGCCTCTCTGAGGGGGTAGTGAGCCTTAGATATTCTATATGGATGGTCACTTGCTACACATGTATTTTGTTCTATATAAGCATAGCTTAATTCAAACATTTTTCGTTCATGTCATATTGTTATTATGCTATCTATTACCTATAATATTGCATGTTGCATATGTTTCCTATCTATTGTTGCATTTTATCCTATATACTTTGTATATTTAAATATACTAATACATATTCTATGCCTACATGATGTCACCATATAGGAACCGGAGCCTCGCTTGATCAACCTCCTCCTCCACGTGGCTAGTACGATTGTCTCTCAAGCTAGTTAGTGTGTCCTCCATTCTGGGGACAATGCTTATGAGCTCATGCTATGTACTAAAACTATCTTCTCTTATGTATGTATTGACTATTGTGGTTAGACGTATTGTTGGACATGTTTTGCGTGATGCTATGAGCTTTGACTCTACCTGTTGCTATGATTTGTTTGAATAACTTTAAGGGGCTAGCCACTTCTCTATGATTGATCTTTGGTCCGGGTATCAATAATTGAAGGTGAGGGAGTGTGATATTCCCAAGACAGCCCTTCGGATTAGGTATAGGCATTATGAGTTTGTTATGATGTCCTTTGGATTGATGAATGCACCGACATTCTTTATGGATCTTATGAATAAGGTCTTTAAACCTTACCTTGATTCGCTTGTTGTGATTTTCATTGATGATATTTTGACCTATTCGCATAGTGAGGAGGACCATGTGGCTCATTTGAGGGTAGTGTTGCAAAGATTGAAGGAGGAGAAGTAGTATGCAAAATATGAGAAATGTGAATTTTGGTTAAAAGAAGTTGCCTTCCTAAGTCATATGGTGTCGGGAGATGGTATTAAGGTGGATCCTAAAAAGATAGATGTGATTAGAAATGGCCTAGATCATTGACCCCGTCGGACATTAGAAGCTTCTTGGGCTTAGCGGGTTACTATTGGAGGTTTGTGAATGAGTTCTCTTCTATTGCTTCTCCCATGACAAAGTTGACCCAAATGAAGGCTAAGTTTGTGTGGACTAATGAGTGTGAAAAGAGCTACCAAATCTTGAAAGATAAACTTGTGTCCGCTCCTATTTTGTCACTACCAGAAGGACTAGAAGGATTTGTTATGTATTATGATGCTTCTAGAGTTGGTTTGGATTGTGTATTGATGCAAAATGGTAAGGTGATAGCCTATGCTTCTAGACAACTCAAAGTGCCTGAAAAGATCTATCCTACCCATGATCTTGAACTAGATGCCGTGGTATTTGCATTAAAGATATGACGTCATTATTTGTATGGTATGCATGTTGATGTGTTCACTGATCATAAGAGTCTCCAATATGTCTTCACTCAAAAAGATCTCAACTTGAGGCAAATAAGGTGGTTAGAACTTCCTAGGAATTATGATATGAGTGTGAATTATCACCCCGGTAAGGATAATATTGTGGAGGATGCATTAGGTAGGGTGTCTATTGGTAGCTAGCTCATATTGATGGTGTGGGCATAGAGGTGGCTAAAGAGGTCCACCGGTTGGCTAGATCGGGAGTTAGGTTGGAAGAAGGTAATAATGATGGTGTTGTTATTGTTGATGATTCTAAATCTTCATTGGTTGATGAGGTGAAAGCTAAGCAAGGTCTTGACTCCGCTTTGTTAGAATTGAAGGCATTGGTAAAAAATGGCAAGATGGAGGTTTTCTCCCAAGGGGGAGATGGTGTCCCTAGATACCAAGGTAGGTTATGTGTGCCTTTTGTTGATGGTTTGAGAGAAAAGATTCTTGATGAGGCTCATCGTTCTTCTTATTCTATTCACTTTGGGTCTACTAAGATGTATAGAGATTTGAGGGATGTGTTTTGGTAGGGAGACATGAAGATATGTGGTTGTTATAGTTGCTAACAAGTCAAAGCCGAGCATCAAAGGCCGGGAGGTCTAGCCCAAGACATAGCAATTCCTACTTGGAAGTGGGAAGAATTAATATGGATTTTATGGTTGGGTTGCCCAAGACTAGAAAGGGTTTTGATTCCATTTGGGTTGTGGTTGATAGAATGACGAAATCGACTCACTTTCTACCGGTTAAGACTACATATAGGGATGAAGATTATGCTAGGTTATACATTCATGACTTGGTGAGGTTTCTTGGAGTTCCTTTGTCATTGTATCAGATTGTGGTGCTCAATTTGCTTTACATTTTTGGAGGTCTTTCCAAAGGGGTCTTGGTACCAAAGTTAAACTTAGAACAACCTTTCACCCTCAAATGGATAGCCAAGCCGAAATAACTATCAAAACACTTGAAGACATGCTTAGGGCTTGTGTATTGGAGTTTAAGAGTAGTTGGGATGCTCATCTTCCATTGATTGAGTTTGCTTATAATAATAGTTATCATTCTAACATTGTTATGGCTCCTTTTGAGGCCTTTTATGGTAGACGTTGTAGATCACTGCTTGTATGGTTTGAAGTTGGAGAAATGGCTTTGTTAGGTCTGGATTTGGTTATGGATTCTATAGAGAAGGTAAGGATGATTAGAGGAAGGTTGGAAACGCCCCAAAGTTTCCAAAAGTACTCCTATGCCGATGTGAGGAGAAGGGATTTTGAATTCAAAGTGGGTGAGTGGGTTTATTTGAAGGTATTACCTATGAAGGGTGTGGTTTGTTTTGGTAAAAAGGAAGTCAATCCCTAGGTATGTGGGTCCTTATAGGGTGATAAGGAAGATTGGTAAAGCGGCGTTTGAGTTAGAATTGCCTTGTGAAATAGAATTGGTTCATCTAGTATTCCATGTATCAATGTTGAGGAAGTGTCTGGGTGATCCTAATGCTATGTGCCTCTTGATTTTGTGGGAGTAGTTGAAGACAAGTTGACATATGTAGAAGTTCTAGTGGAGATATTTGATAGACAAGTGAAGAGGTTGAGGAACAAGGATGTTGCTTTCGTTAAGGTCCTTCGGAGGAATCAACAAGTCGAAAGTGCTACATGGGAAGCCGAAGAAGGCATGCAAAAATGATACCCCTATCTCTTCCATCCTACTCAATACTAAGGTACTAATTCTAAGTCTTCCATATGATTCCATGTCTCATGTTCTAGCCCCTAAGTCATTTGCATGCACTCATGTTTATATTGACAAAGTTCATGGTGATTTTACACTTATGTTGAGATTTTGAAAATAGTGTTTCAAGTTTGTTATTGCATTCTCGTTGGGGTTGATTTCTTCATGATTACTCTTCTCATATGCATTTCTTTGACATTCAGGGATGAATGAAAGGTAGCCTTGGTTTAGGGAATGGACATTATGTACTTCACCTCAGGCTAAAAGCCTAAGTTGAGGGTGGATAATATTGCAGTATAGTAACAAAAACGAGGTGAATAGTTGGGAATGAAAGAAAGAAGAGAAAATATTGTGCCAGGTGAGAGAAAAAGAAAGAAAACTTTCCTTGGAATGATAAGAATAGAAAAATGAGTTAAAAAATGAGGCACAGTTGCAAAAGGAAAAGAAATCACCTGGAAAAGCTTAAATAAATGAAGAATAAGTGAGGACATAATGAAAATTGCTGGGTTGTCAAGGTGAAAGTTTCAAAAAACATGGTTCAAAGATGGCTTATAGTCAGTAATTTCCCAACGTACCTTATAAATGCCTCACGAGTCTACATTTCAAGCCTATGAAGTCCTAAAGTGATCCTAATCAAACTAGTCAACAGTCCGGAGTATGAGTGTATGGGAAAGCCTATGGTGTTGTTATCATGCATGAATCTAATTTCTAAGAGTGACGATGTTCGCACAGTCCCCGAACTTTGATTGCTTTTTAAGTGAAACGGAGGGACTTCTTTTCTATGAGGGCACTTGCATTGCATGATTGTCATATGACTTGTTCAGTGATTGTGAATTATTGATATTCCTTAGCTTGTCAATGTTGGATTCTTAGATGCATCATTGTATCTTCGTTTGCTTGGTAGCTATGTAATCAGGTTTGGAAAATATGAGTTGGGTACTTGAGTTGAAGTTGAGAGAAGTATGTGCCATTAGATTAATTTCTATGTGTTACTTATTGTCCATCTAGATCGAGTCATTGCTTGAGGATAAGCAACAATTCTAAGTTGAGGGTATTGATATGCTAACAAATTACGGTGCATCATATGCTTAAAAAAGGGATTTTGCAAGTTTTTAATGTGACGTTTTATGGTTTTTATTTATATTTGTGTTATATGTGAAGAAAGTATAGGTTGGCATGGTTTTTGGGAGAAAAGTGCATATTTTGATGAAAATCAGGACATACGAGCTACCTTACGAGTTATAGCACAAGCTACGAGTCATAGGGTGCCCTTGTAGCAATTTTCAGAGAGGTCAAAAATTGGGGAAAGAACTGCAAGCAGGGACTATGAGGAGACCCTACAAGTTGTAGCTTAAGCAATGACTCATAGCAATTGATCGTAGCAGTCAAGTCCAAAATGCCAAGTGCTAACTGTGAAAGCTCGATTACGACTCATAGGTCGTCCTACGAGTCGTACTCTACGAGTCGTACATACGAGCTGTATCTACTACCAGCTGAATATTCTATTTGGTTTTAAGGATCTTCTTGTAAATAGTATAAATAGTTTAAGACAGGGTTTTGAAAGGAGATTTTTTGGAGATTCCAATTTACACAAGACAACTTTGAATATTCGTAGAGTATTTTCTAGGGTTTAGTGTAGAATTTAGGATTTTACTTTGAAGAACTATTTTGGGGGTTTTGAAATCACTTGTACTCAAACTCCATTAATTCAAGCTTGTGGTTTCACCATCAAGGTGGTTTTCTTCTTCATAGTTTTTGGATAATCACTCAACCATGTTCATTATGTGCATTGTTTGTAATTTTGCCCTAGCCATGAGTAGCTAAGAACCCACAACTTGGGGCTGTGGGAACCATAAGGAGTTGACTTGAAATAACCCAAATTTTATGCATTTCTTTGGTTAGGTATTTGCATGTATTGTCTATTTTCTTTCATTTTACATGTCGTTTGGTTGTGGCCAACACCAAACCCCGCCTACTGTCATGATCCAAACCAATAAAGTGACGAATAGAAAAAAAATGCATGATAAGATTCGATTGATGTGTTGTCATCTAATCAACCAAATTTGACCAAGGGAGGTTGACTAGGAAAATAGGTAACAGTTAGTTGGCACACCATGGTTATTGACCAAGCGCCATGATGAAATTTGACCTTCACATTCACAAGAGGGATGGAAGAACCTAAGTTATCATCCTATATGAAATATCTTAATTACAATTATGCTATCTAGGGTGATTGAGTTAACAAATCATGGGAAACACAATTCACAAGTTGTCCCTCAATTTGATTGTCTCTTGCAATGATTGTGTAGTGTTTTTACTTTCTTTCACTTTGAATTACAACCCCCCATTCTAGAGAATATATCCAATTGATACTTGAAATAATTGTTGGTTAGTCAATAAATTCAACTCTGTATTCCTTATGGATTTGACCCCAACCTCTGATTAGGTCTATACTTGATGGTGATCGCTTTACTATTGGAGCGTGCATCAGCTTATGATAGTTGTATGCTCAGATGCACTAGTTTGTATTGGTTTGCTAAATATCTATCTAATCCTATTTTGAAAAGTTTGTGTGGGTATCTGAGTCTATGATTTATGTGATGTATGCCATTGACTTAAGGTCTATGTGTTACTGTATTGTCTATATAGATTAAGTTAGTCACTTGAGAACAAGCAACAATTTTAAGTTGAGGGTGTTGATATGCTGCCAAAATACAACACTTTTAATGCTTAAAACTTAGAATTTTATGTGTTTTAAATACGATTTTAGTGGGTTTTATGTGTTTTTGTTTTTATGTTTGGAGGATTACAGGTCAGCCATGATTTTGGGGAAAGTTACCGAAGTTGCTGCAGTTTTGCTGTTATACAAGACCCTCTACGGGTTGTAGAACATTCTACGAGCCGTTGGGAGATTTCGTGAAGATTTTCAGTGAGGGGCTGATTTTGAAAGTTGATTCTACGAATATGCAGACGAGTCATACAAGACGATTATGCCCTAAGGATTAGAGACTTAGACTTTAAGAAATTTCATCAGACAAAATCCCTTTACAGGTCGTAAACCACTTTACGAGTTGTAGAGGACTGTCATAGAGTTGAAGTCCAAAATTCCAGCATTTGAGTACCAGACTTCGATTACGGATCGTATAAGTCAATACGGATCGTAAAGTACCTTTTGTATGGCATGCCGACTAGTTCTCCTATTTTATTTAGGACTTGAATTTAATTATTATAAATGTGTCTTTCAAGTTATTTTTCAGAAGTTTTCGCCCAGTACTCAGAGAACTCAATATTTTGAGAGAGAGAAAATTGTAAGATCATATTGGAGAGTCTTTGAGAACACTTGTGGTTTAGTTTGATCTTTAAGCTTGTGATTTTCATTGAAGTTTGATTTCTTGTTCTTAATTCTATTGTGTAAGTATTCAATTATGTCTTCTCAATTCATAATCGCTACATTTACACATAGCATGAGTAGCTAAATCCACAACTAAGACTGTGGGAACCATGAAGAACTAACAAAGTAAAATCGGATAATTCACAATTCTTGGAAGGTGTATATGCATGTATTAATTAACTCACTTCATTTTGCATGTTTTGTAGTGGTGGCCAACATTATAACCCGGCTAGTGTTACTGACTGTATCAAAGTAGTAATGAATAGGAAAAGAGATTAACTAACAGAATTCGATTGATGTGTTCTCGTCTAATCAACCAATCTGGGCCAAAGGGAGGTTGTACTGGGACTAATAGGTAGTGGTTAGTAATGCAAACTATGGTGATGGGCCCAATCATATAGTAAAATTCACCTCTCACCTTTGACCAATGGGCTTGGTGAACTCAAATTACCGTTCTGCATGCTATACACTAGAAAAGAATTAGGTTATCCAGTGATACTGAGTTGGGAAATCATGGGGAACACAACACCCTAGTTTCTCTCCATTATTGACTTCTCTCTTGTAATAGTTAGTTACTTTTATTTTCTTATTTATTATTGCAAAACCCCCTTTGGGGAATTAAGTGGGTTAATTATTGGAATTGCAAATTTGTAAATTCTCTTAAGTCCATGTATTCCTTATATGTTCAAACCTAACCTTAGTTTAGTTCTGTATCTTGATAGCGACCGCTTTATGCTTTGAAAAGGAGATGTAACTTGGGGGACATCAGCCACCATCAGAATATATGAAAAATAGAGAGAGTTAATTGATACATGCATGCACACTTTCCAAGAATTATGAATTATCATTTTTTACCTTGTTAGTGCATCATGGTTCCCACGACCCTAGTTATGGATTTAGCTACTCACCCTTTGTGTAGATACAAGAATTATGAATCGGAAAAACATAAAATGAACACTTACATAATTGAATCAAGAATAAGTAAATCCATCTTCAAAGAGAATCACAAGCTTAAAGATGAAATTAAAGAACAAGTGTTCTCAAAGACTATCCAACGTTATATCACTATTTTCTCTCTCTAATTACTTAGTTCTCTGAGTACTATGTGAAAACTTCTGAAAAATAACTTTAAAAACCTATTTATAGTAAGTAAAATACAAATCCTAAACATAATCGGATAACTAGTTGGCACGCCACACGAAAGGGGTTTACGGGCCGTATTGCATTCCACGACCCATAATTGGGTTCTCGTACAAAGCTACTAAAATTCTGGACTTCAAGTCTATCACACCTCTATATGACTCGTAAAGTGCTTTACGACACGTAAAGGGGTTTCATCTGATTAATCTTTAGAAAATACCAATCTTTGATCCTCAGGACACAAACCATGATGGACGACTCGTAAATCATTTGACGACCTATTGATGATGTTCACGCTCCAATAAGAAAGTAGTTGCTGTCAGCAATTAACCTAACCGAAAGTTAGGGTCGAATCCACATGGAATATAGGGTTTGACTACAAGAATTCACTATCAATCATTTCGAGTATTGATAACTAAAATCTCAAAATAGGGTGGGGGGAGGTTTGTGATTCAATAACAAACTAAAATAAACACTATACTACGATATGGAAAAACACTTAATTTTAGGTACAACTTGGGAATTGTGTTCCCTATGGCTCATTGCCTCGATTACCCTAGGTAACATAACTACAATTGGAGATTTGCATACAGGATGATAACTTAGGTTCTTCCATCCCTCTTGTGAAGGTGAAGTCGAATTTCACCATGGCGCTTGGTCGGCTACCATGGCGTGTCAAGTAACCATTACCTATTGTCCCAGTCAACCTTCCCTTTATCAAGTTTGGTTGATTAGACGAGAACATATTAATCGAATTTTATCTTTTATTTCCCTTTTCATATTCCTCAATACCTTGGTCGGGATCGTGATAGTAAGCGAGGTTTGGTATTGGCCACCACCAAACAACATTGATAATGAAGACAAATACACAAAACATGAGAAATGTCAATCATAGAAATGCAATAAACCTAGGTTATCTCAAGTCAAATTCCTATGGTTCCCACAACCCCAAGTTATGGGTGCTTAGCTACTCATGGTTAAGGCAAAACTGACAAAAATGCAACTAAAAGACATGATTGAGAATTTAACCCAAAGCAATGACGATTGAAGACTCCACAAGTTGCAAACCACAAGCTTGATAGATTGATAATAAGCACAAAGCTAGATTTGGAATCCCCGAAATAGGGTTTTCCAAGAGAAAAAAATAAACTAAGCTAAAAATAAAAAATTCCTTATGAGTATATTCAAAGATGATATTCTCTTCTCAATTTTGAATCTCTCCCTCAATAAAACCCTAACTTAAACTATTTACAGTGTTTACAAAATAACCCTAAAAATTATACAGAGAAAACAGTTGGCAGCTGGCACGCCTCACAGGTACAACTCGTAGGTTGACCTGCAAGTCGTAATCAGGGTCTTGTATCAAGTTCTTGGCATCTTGGACTCACCTGGTACGACCCACTAGTACGAGCTACGACTCGTATGCTCCTCTTGTAGTCTAGGCCTTTTCAGTTGTTGATCCAAAGTTTGGGCTCTTTGATTCCTGCTACGAATGCACCTATACGAGTCATAGTGAGACCTACGACTCATAGGATGGCCTCATAGGGTTGACCTCCCCTTAGCAGATTTCTAATTTTTGTTCTCTATTTCTTGCTACAATAGCATCCTGTGACTCGTAGCATGGGCTAGGCCTCGTAGGTGACTTGATATGTCCTATGCTTCAGTAAAATCTGCAACTTTTCTCTAAAATCATGCCAACCTAACTTTCCTGCAAGAACTATACAGAAACACATAAAAACCATAAAAGGTCGCATTAAGAACTCACAAAATCCCTTTTTTTAGGCATTAAATGTGTTATATTTTGACCCCACATCAACACCCTCAACTTGGAATTATTGCTTGTCCTCAAGCAACGACTTAATCTATGCAGACAATGAGAAATACACAGCAACTATACCAATGGCATATGCATCTTTCTCTCTAATCCAGGTACCCAACTATCATTTTCAAAACCAGATTGTGAAGCTACTGAGCATAACAAAAACATGATGAGGAATCTAGCAACCCAACTATGATAAACTAAGGAGCATCAAACATGCATAATCATTGGTACAACCATATTCTAATCAAGTAGTGCACATGCCACAAAAACGAAATCCCTCTAACTCACTCAAGAAACATTTAGAATTCAAGGACTGAGGAAGCATTCTCACTCTAATAATTGAAATTCATGCACACTAACGCCATAGGCTTGCGTCTATACTCATCTTCTGGCTTGGTGATAAAGTGAATTTGGATCACTTTAGGACTTATGGGCTTGTAACAAAGGTTCAAGGGGCTTTTGTATGGCATTTTAGGCAAGTAGTGACTAAAAGCTATTGTTGAACCATGTTTACCAACACTTTTGCTTTCATAACCCAACCCTTTTCATTAAATCCACCCTTATTCTCTGGTTACAAACTTTTCTTGAGTGCATTCTTTCTATTTTCAGCTGTGCCTTATTTCTGAACTCAACTCTTGCTACTTTTTCTCAATTTAAGGAACTTTTCTTTTATTTTTCTTCAGTTGAATCATGATTCTTCATTTCTTTCTTTATTTTCCAACTGACCACCTCATTGTTATTACTTTACCATAATAAAGACCATCCTTAACTTAGTCTTTTAGCCTAAGGTAAAGTACACAATATCTATTCCTTAAACCAGGACCATAACTTGTTGCCACCCTCAACTTAGGATTTTAGCCTGAATTAAGGTTCACATGTTCAAGTATAGACCAGGGACAATATCAAGGTATTATATCAAACAAGGGTAAGCTAGTATGGTGTCAAGAAAGAATGAGTACATGAGAGGCTCAAAAATTTGGAACAAGGGATTCGCTTACTCATTTGGTAGGTAATTTACGCTAAAAGTGGGTTCACTCAAAGAACAAAGGCCTAAGATCCTTTCCACATCAACCACATCACCAAATCAATCTTAGTAGTGAAAGAACAAAGGCCTAAGATCCTTTCCACATCAACCACATCACCAAATCAATCTTAGAGTACTAAGGCGAGTTTTGAGTCCATACGAGATGTATGAATGCGATAATTTAAGCACACAACACACATGGCATTGTACCCACAATCAAATATAGACTCATAGGTCATGCTTCAAGCCTCAACCTACCTTTACATTATCAGAATAAACATCACCAGATCATCAAAATGCATGGATACATCAATAATCACAACCTCAAAAATTTTGATGGTACCCAATTTTTCAAATCATTCCAAAAAAAAAGAATTTAAAGGCTATGTATATGCCAACAGATAACACTACTGTGAATTTACACATTATCTACTACCTAAACATATTCGTTCAATAGAAAAGTAAACATCTACAAGGAAAAAGAATCACGTCAAGAAAACCTTGGGATCAAAATGGGGGATGTTAGGGACTCGAGGTTACTCAGACTTCAACTTAATCCATAACTTCCCACACCCCACCAAAATAGGATACTTTGTCCTCAAAGTAAAGACAAGAATGAAAAGCAAACATGATAACATAGAAATATATATTTACATGCATTAAGCACCAAAAACTAACATCCAGAATATAAGTAAAAAGAACATTCAACATAAAAGTACTTAAACAAATCCAAAAAGCTACAGAATAAAGAAATTTTCCAACAACAGAACAATGTATACGTAATGGCAAAATAAGAAATGGGGTCAAAAGAAGTCAAACATCATGGTGCATCAAGCACTGATCTTTAGCTGGTCAGCAGGGTCCTGGGTCACCATCTCCTCCTCAGCAATTTGGGTCGCAGTTGTACATGAACTACCCTCTCCTTGTGAATGCTGCTAGTCCCTATCACTCTATATGGTCGCTCATAGAATCGACTCCTACACCACCTTCTCTGGTATCGACTCCTCCACCAGGGCTGCTGGATCATTAGGTTGAGGCCTCTTTTGGATCATCCCTGGATCATCTGTCTCGAGGCGCCTCTTCCCATGGGCATGCAACACTCAGCTAGACAATCAAACACCTCGTCACCTGCTAGTGCTACCTTTGGGACTATAACAGGGGCTGTTAACATTTGTAATTGATGGGCCTTAAACTTGGCCAACTTCTCGATCACCACGCATGTGTCAGCAAGCCTAGCACCCTTAAGTCTCCACTAGACTCTCGCCTCAAATGCATCGACTCGGGCATCCACTGCTCTGACTCTCTCATCTACCAATACATGGGTGAATGACTTCATCCTATCCTCCGAGTCCCTTACTGTCTAGCTGACACAAGGTCTGGCCTCTGATGCAAAAGCCTTGTAGCTTGGACTCTACCATACCCACCCTGCACAATAATGCCTGAAAAGTAATAGAAGACATAAGAGAATCAACTTATAAACTAGACGATACTGGTGCTGGAGTATTAGAGGATAGCATAGAGTCAATCACAATAGCCAGTGAACCCTCTGCAATAGTTAGAGTAGTGTCGATAATGACAGGTATCAAACCCTGAGTCTGAGGTTCTACCGGGAATGGCTTTGTCTTATAAGGTGGGACAATTCTCTGTAGGGCTACTGGGTTCTCATTAGCCTTTATTAGACTATGGTCAATCATACGCACAACCTCTACATGAGGGTACAAGTGGAGAGAGACCCGTACACTAGCTTCCTTGCATAATCCATGTATCAAGATGGGGAATGACAATGAATGTTGGGTGCAGACTGCTTCCTCATGAATCTGCTTTGCCATAACCAAGGCCCAATCTATGTCGCACCCTGCCAAGATGCTAGCTAACAACACAACCCTCTCTAGTGTGATCACATTATCTGTGAACATTGGTTTGATGCGCCAACACATAATGGACCACAAAAATATAGCCCTGAACGAGAGGTAGGCCTTCAAAATATACTTAGTGTGGTTTGTAACCCATATCGTCTTAACACCTTCCTTGCAGATTTGGCTCGCTATCTACCTAAGAAGCTCTATTCTCAACCCAGTATCCTTTTGATTGATTTCTTTCCTCATTTCTGTAATCCTATGATCATACTCTGCTATGGAGTGCGACACTATAATTTGGCCTAAACTGTACCCTCCGAATGGCTTCTTCTGAGATGTTAACATCACCTCTGACCATGACTTCACTCAACCGTGGCTGCTCAATGGGTTTTTTGTTCCTCGGAAGATTGCTACGTAAAGTAGCATAGTTGGAGGAATAGAATCCTTGGACCAGGTAAGGGCCGTATTTTCCCAACACTTGTTACAGCCATCCTAGTCCATGATGCTCAATTTCAGCTTCTAATCCCGGTGCACCACTTAGACCTGAGTCTTTTAACCTTGCCTCCTCATAGAACCTTTGCACTGTCCTCCCTTGACTCTTTGGTTCCAGTGCCTTATCATAAATCTCTGTCATGCCTGGGACACACCATCTTGTTCTTGGGGGGTTTGTAGAGTTGACGGTGTAAGTCGAAGCGGCTTGTTATTGTGAAGCAGTCTCCTCTGGCTGAACTTGAGATACCTCTAGAGAACCGGCCTCAAAAAGTGAGGCATCATCATCTGAACCATCATCATCACCCTCCTCTTCAGACTGGGAGGGACTATACACTCCAATCGAGACCCTTGCTATTTGTGATCTCATCATGGGCACATTAGCTTCAGGATCTGGGAACGCATTTATCTCTTCAGTAATTGCTTATCATATGACATCTCATCTCTCAGTCAGTCTCCTGAAGTCGAGGCAGCACCCCTTCGACCTCTTGCAGGCATGATATCTAAAAAGTTGGCACATACCAGCGCATGAGTCCCATGATGTTTTTATTCCACAAATGACTAACACATAAAATAATGAAACAATAAACAACACAAATATCAATGTGAAAAATAATTGAACTAGGTGCTGGGTTGCAGATATGAGTTGAAGGTACAACTCGTAGGGTGACCTACGAGCCATATTATAGACTCGTAGGGTGACCTGCGAGCCATACTGTAGACTCATAGGGTGACCTACGAGTGCTACTGTAGACTCGTAGTACCAATTCTCTAAGAAAAATGTATTCTAGAATCAACTATGAGACACAAGTACGACTTGTAGGGTACGAGTTATAGTCTGGGTTCATACCTCATTCTAGAAACATTTTGAAAATTCAGATCTGGGCAATAAGACCACCACTACGCGTCGTAATAGGTACCACAAATAATAGGTGAGCCTCGTATGGAAAATGTTAAGGCATCATAGATGATTGTTGCCTTCTACGAAGGGCCACTATGACTCAAAGGATGACTTACGAGTTGTAGAGGGTCCTCGTAGCAGAAAACAGAGAGCACTCTGGGTGCCTCTAACCTTTCCATGATGACCAAGAATTAAGTAGGAAGTATCAAAATCAAAAACACATGAATAACCCAGTAATAAGCCTAATAACTACACTTTACCAATCATCCCAAAATGAAACACGAATTCTCTATATTGTTCAAAATATTTCCAGTATGAACTAATCTTGGACATCACCCAATTTCAACAATAGTCTAGCACAACTCGGGACATGCAAAAGTTTACTCAAGTTCATACAATAGTCATTCCTAGCAACAGAATAATGCTACCCTAACATTTGCGACTTTCAACTCCAATATGTTTTCACTAGATAATTACCCATAAAATACATAGTACACGCACATGCCCATAACATCAGACTTCAAAGTCACCCAACAAGGATAGAATTAAAGCATCAACTCATTACAGGGACATAGAGACGTATAAATCACATTCTTCCTGCTACCGTAACTATTTTCACATGGTTTTGCTAATCATGATCATAAAGTATTCATTCAAACACCCATAAAACAAGATTATTTTAGAGGTATACCAAACTTAACCACGAAAACTTACTCGATGAATGGATGACTGTGAGATAAGAAGAAGAAAATGAAATCAAATCCTTGGTAAAAATTGCACTTGTTGGGGGATGTTAGTACAAGAATAATTTAGGGAAAGAATGACACAGTGAAAAGTGATGTTAGAGGGGTTATAAAGTGAGAAGAACCATTTCATGAAGGGACATAATGAGCCAAAAGACATTAGTCTTTAATATTCCAAACAGGGTCACCTTTTAAAATTCTGCAGATCGGACTTACGAGACCCCGACTATGAGTTGTAAGATATTATACGACTCATAGGTCCAAGTTATGTAGAGGACCTAACACTTAAGAAAATTTAAAGTTGCATACCTAGGAACTACGAATCCCACTTAAGACTCGTAGGAGACCTTCCAAATTGTATGGTTAGCTCATAGTATGTGTATCAACTTCTCATACTCACTGTTTCCCTCTACGAGGCATGACAATGAGTCGTAGTGGTGACTACGACTCGTAGGCCTGCTCGTAGAAGCTGCTCCAAGCATAAATCTCTCTACTCCTTATTTTTCTGGTTTTTTCCTGCAAGCAATTACTGCAGACACACTTAAATGCAGGACAATACAACTGATTCAATGTCTTAACACTCATAACCAAACATTAAACTACCACCCAACAAATTAGTTGAATACAAATGTCTCAAGATAATCCAAAACATAAAAGATGCTTCGATTGCCTCCCAAGAAGCACCTTTTTTATTGTCGTGGCTTGACCATACCATCATGGATAATCAGACTTCTCCATGAGTTCCATCGCTGCTCCTTCTAATCTTTCTTTGCTAATACTACACCACCTCTAGTTTCTCAGCAAGCTGCTCTATCCTATCTATTATCCTTTGCATTAACATGGTTTGTTGTTCCACTTTGTAGTTACTTTTGAGAACATCAAACATTATATCATGAACAATATCATCTTTCTCATTGACCTTAATCAGGACCTGTTGAAGCATATGCTCAATCTTTGTCAGCTTATCAGTGATACAATGCTGCTGCAATAATCTCGGCTAATTTGGTACATTCTTGCTCTTGGGTTTACTTGGGGATTCCTTCAATACACTAGTGGATGGTTTGGCCTATCCTTGAAAGGGTTGGTAAATTTGGGCAATTACAGATAACTTGTCAATGTGCTCAGTGATCTCATTAAATGGCTGTCTTAGGAACACCCAACTATCTCCTCCAAACAATGCATCAACATGCCCTTGTTGCTCAAAGGTTAGATCTCAGTAGAAGCTAGCCACCAAATCATCATCAGTCAGACATGGTTTCGATTCATTGACAAGCTCTGCTTATACCTTTGCCAAGCTACTACCAAAGATTCTTCTAACACCCTTTTAAAATTGTAGATGTTGTTTTGTAGCTTTTGCTTGTTGGGACCTTTATAGAAGTTCATGAGGAAGACTCTCTAGACCTCCCCCCCCCAATTAGAGCAAACATCAGGAAGGAGAATTGACCACCATTCCGCAGCCTCTCTCTAGAGAGTCATGGGGAAAGCTTGAAGAGCTAACCTCCCAAGCAGGATGTCTTGTCCAAGAACCCCCCTCAACGTTTTAGTAAAATTTTGTAGGTGAGTTTGGGGGTCTTCAGACTCTTGTCCATAAAACAACGCTTGCCTCTGCAATGTCTCCAATAAGTCTGTTGCGAGATAGAGCTTTTGTTCAGCCAACCAACCTGTGAATAGGCTAAACAGCAAAAATAAAAAGTAAAAGTAGAACGCAGGAGAGTTTAGAAATTAATACTAGGACTAACTAATAGTGAAATCAAGTAAAAACCTAGCTGTGTTTCCCATCAATGGTACCATAATTTTTGATGATGTGCACGCTCCAATAAGAAAGTGATTATTGTCACCAATTAACCTAACCGAAGGTTAGGCTCAAATCCACAGGGAATACAGGGTTTGACTACAAGAATTCATAATCAATCATTTTGAGTATTGATAACTAAAATCTCTTAATGGGGGGGGGGGAATTTGTGATTCAAGAACAAACTGCAATGAACACTATGCTATGAAGTGGAAAAACACTCAATTTTAGGGGAAACTTGGGAATTGTGTTTCCCATGGTTTGTTGCCTCACTTACCCTAGGTAACATAACTACAATTGGAGATTTTCATGAAGGAAAGTAACCTAGGTTCTTCCAGTACTCTTGTGAAGGTGAAGGTCAAATTTTACCATTGTGCTTGGTCACTACCATGGTGTGCCAACTAACTGTTACCTATTATCCCAGTCAATCTCCCTTTGGTTAGGTTTGGTTGATTAGACGAGAACATATTAATCAAATTTTTTCATCTATTTCCCTTTTCCTATTCGTCACTACCTTGGTCAGGATCGTGATAGTAGGCGGGGTTTGGTGTCGGCCACCACCAAATAACAATCATAATGAATAAAAATAAACAATACATGCAAAATCCCAATCATAGAAATTCAATAAACCTAGCTTATCTCAAGTCAATTACTCATGGTTCCCACAACCCCAAGTTTTGTGTGCTTAGCTACTCATGGCTAAGGCAAAACCGATAAAAAGACAACTAAAATGCATGATTGAGAATTTTACCCGAATCAATAAGGATTGAAGACACCACAAATTGCAAACAACAAGATTGATAGATAGACAATAAGCACAAAGCAAGATTTACAATCCCCAAAAATAGCGTTTTCCAAGAGAAAATGATAATCTAAGCTAAAAACCTAAAAATTTTCTTAAAAGTATATTCAAAGATGATGTTCTCTTCTCAATTTTTATCTCTCCCTCAATAAAACCCTAACTTAAATTATTTATAGTGTTTACAAAATAACCCTAAAAATTATACAAAAAAGACAGTTGACAGTTGGCACGCCTCGCAGGTACGACTCATAAGGTGACCTAGAAGTCATAATCGGGGTCTCATATCAGGTTCTTAGCAGTTTGTACTCAACTGGTACGACCCACTGGTATGAGTTGTAGCTTGGGCTATGACTCGTATGCTCCTCTAGTAGTCTAAGCCTTTAGCTGTTGATCCAAAGTTTAGGCTCTCTGATTCTTCCTACGGATACACCCATACGAGTCATAGTGAGACCTACGACTTGTAGGGTGGCCTCGTAATGTTCACCTCCACTTAGCAGATTTCTGATTTTTGTCTCTGTTTTTTGCTATGATAGAATCCCATGACTCATAGCTTGGGCTATGAATCATAGGTGACTTCGTATGTCCTATGCTTCAGTAAAATCTGCAACTTTTCTCCAAAATCATGCAAACATAACTTTTCTGCAAGAATAGCCCGAAAACACATAAAAATCATAAAAAGATGCATTAAGAACTCACAAAATTCCTTGTTTTAGGCATCAAATATGTTATATTTTGACAGCACATCACCCATCTGCATGTTCATAAAATCAACTTCAGAAAATCTGCCCCACACCAAAATTGTTCACGAAACCACTTCACGACTCGTAGTATGGTCTAAGGCCCATAAAGGGTCTCGTACTGCATCAAAATTTAGTAGCTTCCACATTTCTTCACAAAATCAATGCCAAACCTGAAATCCTGCAAATATAACATAAAAATACACAACACCAACTAACATTGTATTAAGAACACAAAAAATTCCAAGTTTTAAGCATCAAAAGTGTTGTATTTTAATATCATAACATGATTCTCGCGGAAGGGCCACAGGATTCTCACAAGCCCTTATTAGGCTAATATCCAATCTCCTCTGAACCTCAATCACAATGTCTAGATAGTGTAAAATCTCCAGCCCTATCGCTATGCATAAGTGATAGATGAAGAACGGAAAAAGGATGGAAGTGGACCTCTTCAAGGGCGCCTTATGAATATGATCTACTGTGAGACGAGCCTAATTAATGTCATAGACAGCTAGATGCTGGCTGATATGCTGTCAAAATATAAAACTTTTGATGCTTAGAACATAGGATTTTGTATGTTCTCAATGCGATGTTTGTGGGTTTCATGTGTTTTTATGTTTATCTTTGCAGGATTACAGATTATCCATGATTTTGGGAAAAGTTAGAAAGTTGTTGCTGATTTCCTGTTCTACGAGACACCTTATGGGTCGTAGACCATTCTATGAGCCGTAGGGTAGTTTCGTAAGGAATTCCAGTGAGGGGTTAAGTTTCTTAGGTTACTTCTATG
Organism: Solanum clarkiae; assembly: GCA_011800125.2. Taxonomy (NCBI): domain Eukaryota; kingdom Viridiplantae; phylum Streptophyta; class Magnoliopsida; order Solanales; family Solanaceae; genus Solanum; species Solanum clarkiae. The sequence goes on from JAABOM020061439.1 coordinate 24,315, forward strand.
AATATGCAAATAAGCCGTAGAAGAATTTACAAGTCGTAGAAGAGGTTTCGTGCCCTGAGGCTCAGAGAATGAAGAGTTTCTGAAGTTCATTAGACGAAACCCCCTTTATGGGTCATAAACCTTTTTAGGAGTTTTAAAGGGGTGCCGTAAAGTTGAAGTCCAATTTTCCAGCAATAATGTATGAGACACTGATTACAAGCCCCGAACTTCAATAGGGTGGTAAAGTGTTGTCGTAGAATATGCCAGCCAGTTCTCCTAAGTCATTTAGGATTTGAATTTTAAATATTATAAATAGGTCTTTTAGGTTATTTTCTATAAGTTCTCGCTAATTTTGATTAATCATATATTAATACTCATAGAACTCAATATTTAGAGAGAAAATTGTGAAAAAGTCTTTGAGAGAACTTGTGGTTGAAACTAATCTTAAAGCTTGTGATTCTTATTGATATTGAATTGCCTGTTCTTAAATCTATTGTGTAAGTGTTTAATTATATCTTCTCAATTCATAATCTTTTCATCTACACATAGAATGAGTAGCTAAATCTACAACTAAGATTGTGGGAACCATCAAGAACTAACAAGCTAAACTGGATTATTCACAATTCTTGGAATGTGTATATGCATATATTAATTAACTCTCTTCATTTTGCATGATTTTTGATGGTGGCCAACAATCGAACCCGTCTCGTGTTGTTGACTGAACCAAAGTAGTAATGACTAGGAAAAGAGATTAATTAATAGGATTAGGTTGATGTGTCCTCGTCTTATAAATCAAACTAGGCCAAGTGGAGGTTTTACTGGGACTAATAGGTAATGTTTAGTAATGCACACTATGGTGATTGGCCAAGTCACATAGTGAAATTCACCTCTCACCTTTGACCAAAGGGCTTTGTGTACTTAAATTACCATCCTGCATGCTATACACTAGGAAAGAATTAGGTTATCTAGTGATACTGAGATGGGGAATCATGGGGAACACAATACCCTAGTTGCTCTGAATTATTGTTTTTCTCTTGTAATAGTTAGTTAGTTTAATCTTTTCATTGATTATTGCAAATCATCCCCCCTTGGGGAATTGAGTCGATTAATTACTCAGATTGCATATTGGTGAATTTTTGCGAGTCCACGTATTCCCTGTGGGTTCGACTCTAATCTTGGTTAGGTTCTATATCTTGACTCCGACCACTTTATCCTCTAAAAAGGAGGTGTAACTTGGGTGACATCAAGATTTTTGTGTCGTTGCTAGGGAATATAGCTAGACTTAAGTGAATTTATTAATAATTAGAGTGTTAATCTGTAATTCCCTTATTTTACATTTGGTTTTGTTCTTTTTCATGATGTACGAGTAGTTCCTGCCCAACACTAGGAGTCAATACAATCCTTTAACTCTATTTGTTCCTAAAATGCGTAGAATTTCATGAAGAATGGCCCAAGACATCACAAAAAATGCAGCCAATGCAGCTTTGAATAAGAACAATAACGAAGATGCTCGAAATGAGAACCTACCTCCTTTAGAAGACATTGCACAGCTACTAGTAGAATCATATAGCTATAGAAGTGACTGAGCTATTGTGTTGCCACCACTACTGGCAAACACAAAGTTCACAGTATCGAGTGGGTTACTCCAGATGCTGCAGAACCATGGGCTATTTGTGGGCTTACCATCAGAGGATCCACATAGCTACCTAAACAATGTGGTATTTATCTGTAAGAGTGTGATGAGGACACAAAATCTGTCTATGGATGTTATGGGACGTCGTTTCTTCCCATTGTCTCTTACAGGAAATGCCATATTATTGCTATCTGAGCTCCCGCAGAGTTCAATCACCAGCTAGGTAGACTTGCAGAAGGCCTTTCTGGAGAGGTACTTCCCTAGATCGAAGAAGCTCAAGTTGAAGGACCAAATCAGTAACTCCGAGCAACTTCCTGGTGATTCATTAAGCACTACTTGGGAGCGGTTCACAAAATGTCTGAAGAGAATCCCTAACCACAAGATCATTGATGACACCTTGGTGTAGATATTTTTTCGCGCCCTTGATGAGAACATTCAGACCTACGCTAGCACTATCATATGGGGATGTTTCTAGATCCACCATTTGTAAGAATTGTTGACTGAATGGAAAGAGTGGTTAAGACAAACAATGCATGGGGGTAGCGGGATAGAGCCTCTACAAAGAGTTTACGTGTTGTTAGTGTAGGGACAGTGCAAGCCAGACTTAATGAAGAAATCATGCAACAACTTGCTCAACTTCGCAAAAGTATGGATGTAATGATGAAATAGGGAGAAGAGAGAGTGAATGCACTAGTTCACCAACCTCTACGTGCACCCATGTACGAGGAGCCATACAATGATAAGGAAGCTTGTTTTGTTTCAGATCAGATGGGGAGTTTCTAGAATAACGCCCAAGGGTCCAATCAGGACTATTGGCACTAAGGTCAAGGAAATTAAGGTTATAACTTTAGTAGAGATGTAGCTTACAATGATAAACGCGGAGGATATTAAGATAGGAATCGGGGTCTAGATGCAGATTAGGGTCATAGAAAAGGCTTCAAAAATGATCCTTATGTTCCACCACATAACCGCGACATAGATGCAGGCAATTCTAGAATTAAGGAGATGTTTAATTGCCTGTTGAAGAAAGCTGAGACGCAGGATGTGACTCCAAGGGGCATGAAATCATATATTTCAAGTATTAATTAAAAAATAGAGTCTTACTCTATTACTATCAAATAGCTTGAACAACAGATTGGTCATGTGTTGACTCAGCTTAATAAGCATCGGAGGGGTACAATACTTAGCAATATAATGCAAAATCCTAAAAATGAAGGGCAGTGTATGGTGGTCACCACTCGAGGTGGAAAGAGAACAATTGATCCTCCTATGTCAATTGATATAGAAGATGTTCATGAGGCATGGTTGCAGCAAAAGATGCAGATAAAAGAGATGATGAGGGTGGAGGAAGGCAAGTTCAAGCACTTTCTCTCCATACTAAAGCAACTCTCCATCAATATCCCTCTCATCAAGGCATTAGAAAAGATGCCAGGGTATGCAAAGTATATGAAGGACTTGATCATCAAAAAGTGCACAATGAGTCATGAGCTCTCCCAAGAGCTTTAACATTGCAGTGCTGTTACGACAAAGTCCTTGTTTAAGAAGCATGAAGATCCATGTTCTTTCACCATGCCCTACACCATTGGAGATGTAGAGTTCACGAGGTCATTATGTGATCTAGGTGCCAACATAAATCTGATTCCCCTTACGATCTATAATAAGCTTGGACTGAAAGCCCCTACTCCTACTAGTATGCAGTTATTGATGATAGATCACACAGTGAAGAAGCTCGTGGGTATATAATACAATGTGTTGGTAAAAATGGAGAAATTCATATTTCCTGCAAACTTCATGATTCTAGACTGCGAAGTTGACTTTGATGTCCCAATCATATTAGGAAGACCCTTCCTAGCTACTGGATGAGCTCCAGTGGATATGGAAGCTGGTCAACTCAGGTTTAGATTGAATAAAGAAGAAGTGATCTTCGATATCCGTCAATCCATGAAGCATCAGATGAGTTGAAAAGTGATGTTTGGGCAATTGGTGAAGTCTGAGTAATCATTTTGCCTTAGTCGTGCCTCGATGATAAATTAAGCTGTACTTGGGAGGCATCCTAGGACTTTTGATATAATAGCATAGTTATAGGTTTATTTTCAGTTTTTAAATTCATAGGCAATGTATTTTCTTGTGTTTTGATTGTAATTTTTGACATTGGCTTGGTTACATACAGGGTAATAGTGTATTTTATGAAGTGTATGCAGGTACAAGACTAAGTCAGTCAATTTGGATGAGAAGAGCATCAAGTCGGGTATCTACGACTGGGCCTATGGGTCTTAAATCACTTTACGACCCATATCCACATCGTAGAGAATTCTGGTAAGTAGGAAATTATGCCCTCCATTCCATGAGCCAACTTTACAATTCATGAATCAAACTACGAGTCTTGAATGATGCTCCCAAACCCTTGGTAAGTTTTCTTAAAATATTCTACTGAGTATTGAGGGTTCTATGACCAACTTTATGAGTCATAAAACACTTTACGACTCTTGGCCTGGTCCATGAACTCTAATCCTAAAACTAGGATTTGTATATTCTACGAAACCATGATTTATAAGTCGTAAATGTCTTTATGGCCCGTAATCAAAGTTTTGTGGAGTCTAGGCCCAGTGAAGTTTTAGTTGACCCGGTAAAATATAAATAGAGGGGTCAAATTAATTTTAACTCACATTTGGCCTAAATTTACAAAAAAAACCCAACATCCCACCCCTCGTTTTTCCGGTTATCTCAAGCCAACTACACCCCTTTTTTGTAAGAACTTAAGTAGCCTAGGGTTTTACTCATCACCTTCATCTCATTCGATTTCATCTGAATTCTTAGTAAGTTTTCGGTGTAATCTCAACCCTTAATTTGCCTTTTTTGGGATGAGTAATTTGGAAATCATGCGGGGAATGGTGTTTAGACACAAAGTCATTGCTTGAATTTAATTTGTGATTAGTGGAAACTAGGTTGCCTATGTTTGTTTATTGTTTTGGTCTAGAAATAGGGCACTCGGTTCTTGTGTGAATGTTTTGAATAAAATGTTTGTGCTTATAGAATCAATCACCATATGTGATTGAATGCTTTTGTTTGTGAATTGTGGGGGGGGGGTTGATTACATAGGTACTTGATCTTGTTTTAGTCAGTTAGAAATGGTCAGAATCATAGGATAATACATGGTAAATCACTTCCTATGGGGTGTATTTACATGTTGGGGGTAATGGGTGTGGTGTGCAAATCATGTGGGTGTGTGTGTTCTTGCTTTGATGCTGATAATTTGTTGGTTGAAATAGACTTTTGGGGTCTATGTGATGGACTTAGAGACTCAGGTGACTGAGTCTTTTCTGATTCAGGGGTGGCTTTTATAGCCGGTAGAGCCATCTACGAGGTGTAATTACCCCTCGTGCATAATTCCAGAAACTTGCTATTTCTTAGTTACCATCAGATGAGACCTTGTACGAGTCGTAGTTCACTTTATGGCTCACAGAGAGGTGTGATACATCCCTCCCTAGAAATAATTACTCACTGGAATTTTCTATAACCATTCTATGACTCGCAAACCACTTTACGAGTCATACCTAGTCTTGTAGATTTTTCCAGTAGCTAAAATTGTTTGAAACACTAGTTTATGAAGGCTCTTTATGGCTCATAGTAGTCACTATGACTCGTAAAGGAGCTTTCATAAAACTATTCTGCAACTCAATTCAAAAAATATGGGCATTTCAATTCTTGATTTCAGGGCTAACGATGGTGCATATATGTTTATGTTTTAGGTACAATGGCTACTAAGACTAAATTCACTGAGATCCTTCAGATGATGAGCAACCACTCAGCTAAGTGGTTCACTGGAGGTCTTAGATATCACAGTAGACCTAAGGGCTACCATACCATAGACGAAAGCCATTGCCTGAGCTGGGCGTACTCAGGCTCCTGTTGCTCACTCTCCCCAGTCTGAGGACGGAGATAGCAACGAGAGTGGGTTACCAGAGATGACTCTATCTGAAGAGGAGTCAAGCTCTGAGAGAGGCTTCAAGGACAAATCAGAGGCAAAGTCTTCTGTTATACCATCATCATCATCTACACCGAATGCCCTAACTAGCCGATGGTGCGTTGAGGATGTGCAGGAGATCTACACAGAGGGAACATAGCCAAGAGAGCAGAGTAAACTAGTCCGCTCCATCTGTGAGGAGGCAAGGGTTATAATTGGTAGACTTCGTGGTGTCCCTGGCCTCTAGGACACGATGATTAGACATAGGCTTTAGTGGTTGTCTGATTCTCTTGGACGATTGTCCTCGACTATGGTGAGGAATTGTATGCATCTTATACAACCATTATCCAGCTTACTCTTCCCAAGGGGAAGAAGCCCCTCGCTCAGTCCAGACTGATTGAGATAAGAGTAAACGGCCAAAGGGTAGATATATCAGAGGAGATCATCCATCGTATGTTATTTGGTCCCAAGTTCCCTCCCCCCAGATCCACTGCAAAGTTCGACTACAGGGTGGGGCAGAATAGGGACCTACTAGTGATGAAAGATCTTGAGCGATAAGCCATATTAATGAGACGGGTGGCCGGATATATTGCAGAGTAGGGTCCGGAACCTACTTGGGTCGCCACTAACTTAGAGCCTATTATCAAGGCGTCACTCAGTTTCAACGCAATGTTTTGGTGGGCGATTATTCGTTCATGCATTTGGCAAATATTTGTTGATAATACTCTTATGTCGGAGTGTGTGGTTATGGTTTCTGGCATCTTAGCTGGCCATGAGATTGACTGGGCCTGCCTCATTGTTGAGCAGATTCATGAGGCGCCCCTGAAGAGGTCCACATTTATCCCATTCACGCACATAGTTTACAAGCTCTATCTAGAGTCGAGGGTGGAGATATTACATCAGTTGGACCAGATGATTGAGGCTTGCATATATTGGATCCCAACCTGATCAAGGTTGAAGAGAACTCGGTGGCACTTTAGCAAGCACAACCTCCACCTACACCTGAGATATTCACCCCAGTGCCACCACCTGAGGGTTCTGAGACTACTACCGCTACTATTGCTACTCCTACTGAGGAGAGGCCTCCATAGTCCGAGGTAGTTGTTGCGAGGGGGCCCACTATTGCTACTCCTACACCAGAGGCCACCTACTTCATAGCCTACTACTGTGGGCATGATTTACGTGTCTGTCGCATCTATACAAAACCTGGTGCAGAGATTATCCCATGTTGAGTCCAATTGACTTAGTTTATTCATCAGATCAGGCCTTGGGTCTGCCAAGGCTATTACAGACTCAGAGGGTCAATCACAGGCATTTATGATTACTACTACTCAGGGACATATTTTTACCGTGGATGCTCTCATCGATGCCTTTAAGGAGAGGTCGTAGAAGAATTAGGTGAGGCTCGTCCTTCAAATGTGTTGGCCATAAAAAAGGAGATTCAGCAGCTCTGGGCTGACATGGAAACATCATTTGCGGCACCAATCACATTAACAGAGATGATATCTCCAGTGCTGATGTTGGATTTATTTCTCCTGAGGAGCCTACTCGATCTTCCGTTGGGAAGCGACCTTGCACAGATGATAAGCCAGAGGAGAGATATATATATGTGAGGATGACAGAGGAGGAGGAACTCCAGCTTTCGTTGAGGAGATTAAGTCATGCTAAGGAGATGAGACAAATTCGAGCAACTGAGAAGGTGGGGAGTGGTCGCCCCTCTGGACAGAGTACTACCATTGAGCAAACTACCCTGCAGGAGAAGGGTGGTCAAACTCATCCATATAATAGCGCTTAGGCGCCCAGGTATGTTTTTTGACCCCTTATGATCTATCTTGTTTTGATTTTGTACATTGGAGATAGTGCACATCTTTTTCGATTGTGTATGGGTAGTTATGGGCCTCAGTGAAGTTTGAGTAGCTTGGGTCCATAACTATCCCAATTTTATATCGCTAGGTTTTCTTGATTGTGTTCTTTTTCCCTATTGATATTTATTTTCTGTTAAACTGACATGTTTAGGATGTTTAGATAATATTTTTAACATATAGTACCAATAATTGTGGCATATAGCATGTTTTTACGTATTGTTTGAAAAAAAAATGACAACCACCAAAAATTTTGATTAAGTAGTTAGATAGTAACCATGCATGTATAGGTGTCTGACAACATCTGTTTTGATAAGTGAGAGTCCATTGAGATAAAAAGCATGATTTGTGAGTCTTTTGCTGATAATGTATGTAGTGCCATGCAAATGTGAGGATAATTTGATAAATTCACGTATTTTGTACTAATTTAGAACTTGCTTACTTACTCTAATTTAGATTGTAAATTGATTGGATTAGGAAAGGATCTTAGGTCATTGTTCTTAAATAGTTCACATTAGCCAAAAAATAACCAACCAAATTGATGATATATCCCTTGTCCCTAATGTTTGAGCCTAACATGTACCTATTCTTTGAAAACACCAGATTAACCTACCCTTGTCTAGTGAAAAATCCTGAGATTGGCCCTGGTCTTTCCTTAAGCATTGTGTACCTTGACTGAGGCAAACAACCTAAGCTGAGGGTGGCTACGAAAAGTTGCCCTAGTTTGAAGGATGGATATTGTGCACCTCCACACAGGCTAAAAGCCTAAGTTGAAGGTGGCTAGTGTAAGGGTAAAACACAAAAATAAGGGGGTGAGCTAAGAATATAGAGAAAAAGGAGAAAATCATATACTAGGCACAAGAAAAATAAGTGATGCCTTGGATGTGAGCTAAAAAGCAAAGCAAAGTTTAAAAACAATGCAAAAAGCTAAAAAAATATGAAAATAAATCACCAAAATAGGAAAAAGAGATAATAAGAGAAAGTACCAAAGTTCGTAGGGCAAAATTGCGGAAAAAAACTGTTTCAAGGAGGCCTTTAGTCATTATTTTTCCAAAATACTATACCAAAGCCCCCTGAGCCTGCGTTACAAGCCAAAAAAGTCCTAAAGTAATCCTAGTCTAATTAGTTGAAGGTCTAAGTCATGAGTATAGGGGCAATCCTATGGTGTTAGTCATTATGCATGCATATCCTTTGTGAGAGTGAGTATTTTTCTATAGTCCCAAGGTTAAATATGAATACATCATTAGGTGTCAAATATGGGTATTCTTTCTATGAGGGCACTTACATTGCATTGTTAGCACTAGACTAGTTCAGTGATTGTATATTTTTGATAATACCTTATTAGTCATAGTTGTGTTGTCACATGCACCAGTTTACATTGGTTTGCTAAATAGCTATCTAATCCTATTTTGAAAAGTTAGTATGGGCATTTGAGTCTATGATTTATGTGATGTATACCATTCAATTGAGGTCTGTATGTTACTGTATTTGTATATATAGATTAGGTCTGTCACTTGAGGACGAGCAATAATTTTAAGTTGAGGGTGTTGATGTGCAATCAAAATACAACAATTTTGATGCGTAAAATTTAGGATTTTATGTGTTCTCAACACGATATTAGTGGGTTTTATGTGTTTTTGTGTTTACCTTTACAGGATTACAGTTGGCGATGATTTTGGGGAAAGTTACGAAGTTGTTGCAAATTTATTATTATACATGACATCTTATGGGCCATAGACCATTCTATGATACTTAGGGTGGTTTCTTACGGAATTCTAGTGGGGGTCCAAGTCTCTGAAATCTGAAATTGCTTCTATGAACATGTAGACGAGCCATATAAGAATGTACGAGTCATAGAAGAGGTTTCGTGCCCTGAGGATCAGAGAATGAAGACTTTCTGAAGTTCATCAGATGAAACCCCCTTTTACAGGTTGTAAACCATTTTACAAGTCATAAATGGGTGTCACAAAAAAAAAAGTCCAGTTTTTCAGCAACAATGTACGAGACCTCGATTATGGGCCGTGAACTTCAATATGGGTCGTAAAGTGCTATCATAGAATGTGCCGACCAGTTCTCCTAAGTCATTTAGGATTTGAATTTTAAATTTTATAAATAGGTCTTGCATGTTAGTTTGCATAAGTTTTTTCCAGTTTTGATTAATCTTAGGTTAGTACTCAGAGAACTTAATATTTAGAGAGAAAATTATGAAAGTCTGAGAGAACACTTGTGATTGAAGTTGATCTTAAAATGTGTGATTCTTATTGATATTTGATTGCTTATCCTTAAATCTATTGTGTAAGTATTTAATTATGTCTTCGCAATTCATAATATCTTCATCTAGATATAGTATGAGTAGCTAAATCCACAACTAGGGTTGTGGGAACCGTGAAGAACTAACAAAAGTAAAACCAGATAATTCACAATTCTCGGAAGGTCTATATGCATTTATTAATTAAACTCTCTTCATTTTGCATGTTTTCTATTGGTGGCCAACATTGGAACCCACCTTGTGTTACTGCATGGAACAAGGTAGTAATAAATAGTAAAAGAGATTAATTAACAGGATTCGATTGATTTGTTCTCATCTAATCAACCAAACTATACCCAAGGGGAGGTTGTAGTAGGACTAATAGGTAATGGTTAGTAATGTACACTATGGATATGGGCTAAGTCGCATTATGACATCACCTCTTACCTTTGACCAAAGTGCTTGGTGAACTTAACTTATAGTCCTGCTTGCCATACAGTAGACAAGAATTAGGTTATCCTATGATAATAAGTTGGGGAATCATGGGGAACACAATACCCTAGTTGCTCTCTATTATTGATTTTTCGTTGTGATAGTTAGTTTACTTTTTCATTGATTATTACAACCCCCCCTTTTGGGGAATAGAATTGGTCAATTACTCGGATTGCATATTGCTGGATTTTTGGGATTCTATATATTCCCTGTGGGTTGGACGATAAACTTGGTTAGTTTCTACGTCTTGATAGCGACCACTTTATCCTCTAAAAAGGAGGTGTAACTTGGGGGACATTACAAGCAACCAATACTGTGTGATCTAGTGTCAATGTATTATCAATATGTTTCAGTTGGATTCTAGATCGAAATACAGCCCACCAAAACATACCGGTGAAGCTCAGTGATTCTTTTACGAGTATCGCTGATGTAAAAACCCAATTAGGGCCTAGATTGTGCTCTGCTATGTGATTGGTGACCCATCTTAGAAGTGCGGCCTTTTAGGCTAGATTTCTCATCAAAACTTTATCCCTGGTCTACACTAGTTGGTGATCAAACTCAGTTTTGGTCCTAGGACCCTGGTACATGGGACAAAAAAGAAAATGCCAAAGGTGGTCTCAAATAAGTCAATCAAAACTCCTCTAACCATCATGCATGTAAGGAGGGCTTGAGAAAGGCATCTCTTCTGCTTTGGGGTCAACTCTATATTAGTGGCAGATATGAAGCTTAGAACACTCGAAACATCTTTGGGGATTACTTCCCCGAAGGAGCTACCAACCACTCTAATCTGTAGCAGGCTATGGTGTTCCAGAGTCTAGGGACACTATAAAGCCTAGAAGTGATGATCTAGGGCTTCTCAAATATAGTACGAGTCTGTCGGCCTTGCTCGTTATGCCGGAGCTCATCCATGTAGATCTACTACACACCTTGCACACACCACCTACTAGTCAATACATCTAGGGGTGAAGGTGATGTTAGAGGTGATGAAGTAGAATCTACTCTAACTCCTCTCCTAATCTTTAGTCATACCCCTCTCTAGAGGAAGTCATCTATATAGAGTTGCTCTCCCTATCACCTCCCTTGTCAAACGAGGAAGTCGGACCACTATGGCCCGAGTCTGAAGCAACACTGTTGGTCTAGCAAACACCCGTGTGTATGGTCACTTGACGCCTTCACCTGGCTGGATGTTAAGATCCTCTATAGATTCACTAGCCTTGAGAGCGACCGAGGTGTCCAATTACTCATCTCGTAATAGGGTCTGTAAAGCTCACATCTTACTCTTTCTGGATTTTGGTGCCATCGAACCTGGGATTCACACCATTAGCACACAATTAGTTCCACTAGTATAGCAAAGAAATGCAAAAAGTTACAAGAAATGACAGAAAGACCTACAAAGGCTCGTCTACGAGCCATAGGAAAAACTACGAGGCATAGAAGGCCTTTGTAGATGGCAGAGTAAAGTAAATTAAGTTGCTGGAAATGCACCGACAAGATCAAATATGGTTCATAATTTTAACTATGGGTCGTAGACTGAGTCGTAGGTGAAATTCTATAATCAATATCTACAAGCATGGAATCTATGACACCATGTTACAAGTCGTAGTCTAAACTAGGGCCCATAAATGGTTTCATCTAATGATATCCCAGAAAACCCCAAGTTGCTGATCTTACTTATGAAGGGCAATTACCGTTCGTGGATTATTGCATGGGCCATAGAAGACACTCGTGTTGTAAAAATATAGTAACCTGGGTATTCTAAGTTCATCAAATGGGTTCCATTCATCACTATGGGATCCAATATCACAACAAACAACAAGGCGTGTCCATTTAAAAAACATCGAAGCAAAATTCACGAACTCAACACATTATCACCAAGTTACCGAATACCCCATATGTGTGAATCATAAAACTACCCTGTCACTAGCAATTAGTCATTCACATAACATTCCAACCACCATTAGACAACTAGTGTACATGCTATCACTCAACACACATGCAATCACATGCAAATTTTCAATTAAATAGTTCAATGTAATTCCAATAACAAGTGACTACGTGATTTCAAAGAATGGCATATAAACACTTTGTGATCAATTACATTAATTTCACATCCGGCATATACATAGTTCAATTTCAAAGGCAACTTTCCAATTAGTTTCAAGCATGTCATATTTCTCATGAATTAGGCAACACTAATTATCAGCACATAAACCTCAGAATACCATTCCTAACAATTTTTTACCCTATTAACATAATTTTTTATAAAAAATAGAAAATCAAGTAAAAAAAAATACCAAAATTTGATCAAGAAGATGAGAAATTACAAAAGATAGCCAAGAAAAGTGAACACTAGGTGCACCAGAGAGTAGCCGAAAATTGGTCAGAAAACATGGAGGTGGTCGGGGCGGTGGTCGGAGACTTGGAGAAGAAGAAAGGACTTGGGTATTTTGGGAAATTGTATAGAGAATGAGGGGTAAATGATATTATCCCTCTTTTAAATAATAGACCGAGTTGGGTATAAATTAGGTGCAGGTCCCACGAAACTCTAATTACGGGCCGTAGGAGTGATCACACTCAAACAGTACCTCTCACTTTGAGAATAAAGCGATTTTTGTCAAATATAAAATCTAACTATAGGTTAGGGTCGAATCCTAAGGGAATACGAGCTTTTGCCACCTTGACTCACGAACAATCATTTCAAGCATTAAATAACTGTATTCTCATTAATGGCGGGCTTTGAAACGATTAGTAATAACTAAAGATATACTAATAAAACGAAGAGACAATCAAATTGGAAAGGAACTTGAGAAATTGTGCTCGCCATAATTCACTAAATCAAACACCCTGAATAACACAACCTAAATTAGGATATTGCATGCAGGAAGGTAACTTAAGTTCTTCCAACCCTTGGGCAAAGGTGAAGATTGAATTTCACTATGGCATTTAGCCGACTACTATAGTGTGCCAACTAACCGTTACCTATTGTCCCAGTAAACATCTCCTTGACCGATTTTGGTTGATTAGATGAGAACACATTAATTGAATCTTGTCACTCATTTCCTTTTCCTATTCATCACTACCTTTATCGAGATCCTGACACTAGGTGGGGTTTAATGTTGGCCACTATGAAACAACAAGAAAAATGAAGAAAAATAGATAATACATGCAAATACCAAACTCAAGACGTGAAAATAATCCAGGTTATTAAGCTAGCTACTCATGGTTCCCACAACTCCAAGTTGTGGGGGTTTAGCTACTCATAACTTGGACAAGAAAACAAACAATGAATGAAACAAACATAGTTGAGAAATTATCCAAGAAGAATGAAGAACAATAAAACCACCTTTGAATTTGGATTTATAATTTTGAAAGATGAAATTAATCTACGAGTTATTCCAATCTCTAAATTTGAGTCTCAAAGTAAAACACTATTTTTCTACTCTAAAACGCTATGCTAAGAACAACATTCCAAGAACATTGAAAATCTCCTCCAAAAACTGATTCTAAAACCCTAAGATATAGTATTTATGCTATTTACATAAGGTCCTTAAAATAATTAGAAAATATGGTCGGCATCTGCTGCTGCTCGTAGGGTGCCATATTAGTCGTAATCGGGCTTTCGTGGTCATCAATTGGCATTTTGGACTTCACTACTCGATCCATCTCTACGAGTCATAGTCTAGTATATGACTCATTGTGCATTCTCGTAGTCCACCCTTGTATTTCTTGGTGTAATTTTAATCAAAACAATTAATTGCTACGAGTTCCTTTTCTACAAGTCGTAGTAAGGACTACGACTCGTACCTTGAGCTTGTATGGTTGAACTTCAAATTATCATATTTTGGATTTGGAAACTGTTAATTGATACGAGCATCCCCTATGACTTGTAGCTTAGGCTACGACTCGTAGTGGGTCCCATAGAATTAGAAAAATCTGCAACTTTTTCCAAAACTCAAGTCGGCCAATATTTTCTGTAAAAATAAACACAAAAGAACATAAAAACTCTAAAAAGTCACATTGAGAACACACAAAATCCCTTGTTTTAGGCATCAAATGTGTTATATTTTGACAGCACATCCACACCCTCAACTTAGAATTGTTGTTTGTCCTCAAGTGATGACTCAATCTAGATAGATAATAAGCAATACATAACAATTAACTTATTGGCATATACCTTACTCAATTTTAACTCAAGTACCCATAATAGCATTTTCAAAACATGATCATGTTGCTACTAAGAAAACCATAGCATATTGATTCATTTCACAATCCAACTATGACAACTTAAGGAGCATCAATAATCCAGATTCACTAAACAAGTTAAATGCTAAACATGTAATACAAATGCCCTCACAGAAATGAAGTCCCTTTTAAAAACTCGATATGATTTCAAAGATACTCATAGGACTATGCAAGCATACTCACTCCCACAAAGGAGATTCATGCATGATAACCAATACCATAGGGCTTGCCCATATACTCACAACTCGAATTGTTGACTGATTAGATTAGGATCACTTTAGGACTTTATAGGCTTGTAAAGTAGGTTCATGGGGCTTTGGTAAGGAATTTTGAGAAATTAATGACTATGAGCACACCTTGAACTATGCTTTTCAACACTCTTACCTTAACAACTCAACCATTCTCAGCTTGTCCTCCCTTATTCCTCATTTTTAAGCTTTCCAGATATTATATCTTCATTTTTCAGCTTGTGCTTATTTTCAAACTTGTTTTGCTTTTTCACTCATTCTAAGGCATTTTTTTCTCTTTTCCTCTTATCCAGTAAATGACTATATACTCTTTCTATTATTCCCAACTCACCACCTCATTTTTGCTATTATACAAAAACATGGACCACCCTCAACTTAGGCTTTTAACCTGAGGTGAAATACAAAATACATTCCCCAAACCAGGGCCACTTTTGATAGCCACCCTCAACTTAGGTTTCTTGCCTCAATTAAGGTTCACAAAATTCAAGTATAGACCAAGGACAATGTCATGGTATTTCACTAGATAAGGTTAGGCTAACTAGATATTAAGAAAGAAAAGAGTACGTGTAAGCCTCAAATATTTGGAACAAGAGATAATTTCTTTCATTTGGCTGGTCATATAGGCAAAAGTGGACTAAATAAAAGAACAAGGGCCTAAGATACCTTCCTAATCCATACAATCTCTAGTCCAACTCAAAGTAACAGGCCAAGAGTTTAATCAGTAAACAATGCATGAACACGACAAAATTAGCTCACACACGCATGACATTGCATACATAGCCAGGATAGACTCAAAGATCATGCTTCAGGCATCAATTTTTCACTTATTCTGAATAAAACATTGATAAACTATTCAAACATGCATGATCACAAAATAACTAGTAATCAACAAAAATTTTCAAGGGTACCAATTTTTCAAAAACATTTATAAACCATCAAAAAAAAGTACATGCCAATCACCATATAATACAAAAATTATCTACAATACCTAAAATATCCCGATTCAACATAAAAATAAAAATCCACGAGGCAATAGAACACAGACAAAAAAATCTCGAGATATAAAGATCTGGGATTCATAGAATAAAGGATACTCATACTTTACCCTAGTCCATAACTACCCACACCCCCCCCCCCCCAAAAAAATGTACTTAGTCCACAATGTATAATAACAAAAATTATATAAGCATATGGGGTCATACCTTGGGTTGCCTCCCAAGCAGCGCTTGATTTATTATCGCGATACGATATGGATAGTATGCTTCTTTATATCTCTTCAAGGTCCCACTCTTCTACCATCTTGATTTCCTCTGTTGAGACTTCTTTGTTGAACACTTGTTATTATGAGGGTGAGCCCAGAAAGTGTCTTGGCCCCCGCTTCATTCCAAGTTAGAGGTGTTGTTGGATACTACGATATATTTATTCTATGAGCTCGACTCTTTACTGCTTTTGGAATTATCAAAGACTTCTCTTAGTCCCATTTAACGACCCCCAAAAGTGCCCAAAATTGTGCCTCGAAAGTGCCCGGACTCATAATTTCTATATATCTAAAAATCCATGCATTATTTCAAAAATCTGAATTCATATTCCAGTTTAGGGGCAAAATTGAGTGAGGAATGGGTCTAACTCGACCTTTAGAGAAACCGTAGAAAAATCAAAAATTTTAAAGTGTCAAATTACAGTGTGTAATGCGTGTTCTTAGTGCGACATGCCTCTATATTATTTTTGTCCAGTTTTTGTTGTTCGGTCCAAGACCTTTGAGTCTTGGGAGTAGGCCTTCCAACGCAAGAAAGTACCTATACTTAGCCCTATTTTGCCTTTATATCATACAAGACATTTCCTAATACTCACTCAAACACTTAGCCTTATATTTCTCTCAAAATTCAAGTGCCAAAACCCTCATCCGGATCTTAAGGTTATCATTCAAGCTTCAAGTCTCTAACTCCAATCTTCATCAAGTTATCCACAAAAGTTACGGTATGTGGGTTTCTTTCATGTGTTCCTTTCACCCATGATGCCCAAGATTTCTTTTTTTTTAAAAAAAAATTGCATGATTTAAAGTTGACTTATTCATGGGTCTTACCTATTATGAAATTCACTGCACACTATGTTGGAGTTTATGAAATGGTGATTATTTTAGCATGTTTTGAGCTTGACATCTAAGATCTATTGGAAGATTTGATGAAGGATTTTGATGTATATTGATTGAGGGTGTTACAAAGTATCTACAAAAGGTTTTACATTGAGTTTTCTAGCATGATTTCACTTATGAATTGCATGGTTTTACAATAGCATTATGCACCCACCAAGTGTTTGATAAAATGCCTTTTTAAGGATTCTTTAAGTTTTGGTGATCTATTGTTTAAGTTATGATTCAAGTGACTCTATGATGATTATGAGCTTTCTAAAGATGTATTGAAATCGTGAAAACGTTGATGATCTTGTAGGGCTGGATTAAGTCCCTTTTTCTAAGATTATACCTCTTATGAGCCTTTGATGTTGATGTTAATGAAAGGGTGATGTTGATGATGACCCATTCTTATGATTGAAGTTAGGCTCACCATTGAGCTCAATGATGTTGAGAGCTACTTATGCTATGTTGATGATGTTCACGCTCCAATAAGAAAGCGGTCATTGTCACCAATTAATCTAATCGAAGTTAGGGTCGAATCCATAGGGAATACAGGGCTTGATTACAAAACTTCACCACTAATTATTTCTAGTATTTATGACTACAATCTCTAAATGGACGGGGGGTTTTATTCAAAAACAAAATAAAAATACTACTAGCTATAACGCGAGGAAACACTCAACATTGGGGACAACTTGGGAATTGTGTTTCCCATGGTACGTCAATTCTATTACCCTAGATAACATACCTACAATTGGTTATTTGCATGTAGGACAATAATTTAGTTTCTTCCATCGCTCTTGTGAAGGTGAAGGTCGAATTTCACCATGGCACTTGGTCGACGACCATGGCGTGGCAACTAACTATTACTGATTGTCCCAGTTAACCTCCCCTTGGTCAGGCTTAGTTGATTAGACGAGAACACACCAATCGAATTCTATCATCTATTTCCCTTTTCCTATTCGTCACTACCATGGTTGGGATCGTGACAGTTGACGGGTTTGGTGTTGGCCACCACCAAGCAACAATAAAAATGAAGGAAAAAAGACAATACATGAAAAACCCCAGTCATAGAAATGCAATAGACCTAGGTTATTTAAAGCCAACTACCCATGGTTCCCACAACCCCAAGTTGTGAGTGCTTAGCTACTCAAGCTAAGGAAAAACACACACACAAATGCACATGATAGTCGTAGTTGAGGCCTTTACTAACAACAATGAAGAAAATATACACCACAAGTTGCAAACCCACGAGCTTGATTGATCAACAATGAGTACAAGGCATGATTTGCAATCGCCAAAATGGGTTTCCCAAGAGAAAACAATATACTACTCTAAAAACTAAGAAAAGATTCAAAATGTAATTCTAGTTTGTCTATTGGTCGAACTCTCATCTCAAAAACCTAACTTAAACTATATATAGTATTTACAAAATAACCCTAGAATTTACACAAAAAAGATAGCTGGCAGCTGATAAGTCTCGTAGTTACTACTGGTAGGATCACCTACGAGTTGTAGTCGAGGTCTCGTATCAGATTCTTCTCATCTTGGACTGAACTGGTATGACCCATAGTTATGAGTCATTGCTTGAACTATGGCTCATATGTTCCTCTTGTAGTCTTGGCCTTCAGGGTTTCGTCCAACATCTTAGCTCTTTGATTCTTGCTACGAGTCCACTTATATGAGTCGTAGTGAGGCTTACAACTCATACGATGGCCTCGTAAGGGTGACTACCACTTAGCGTAATTCTGAATTTTGGTCTCTGATTCTTGCTACGATACCACCCCACGACTCATAGCTTGAGCTAAGACTCGTCGGTGGGCTTGTAAGGCCTATGCTTCAGCAAAATCTGCAACTTTTCTTCAAAATCATGCCAACCTAACCTTTCTGTAAGATTAACATAAAAAAACATCAAAATAATAAAAATTCTCTTTAAGAACTCACAAAATCCCTTGTTTCGGGCACCAAATGTGTTGTATTTTGATAGCACATCAATACCCTCAACTCAAAATTGTTGCTTATCCTTAAGCGATGACTCAATCTACGCAGACAAAGAGAAATACATAGTAGCTACACTAATGGTATATATATCAACTCCTCTGATCTAGGTACCTAACTTCTATTTTCAAAACAAGGTTGAAAAATAATTGAGGAAACAAGAACATAATGAGATACTTGGTAATCCAACTATAACAAGCTAAGGAGCATCAACTGTCCACAATTGTTGGTATAGTCATATGCTACTCAAGTAGTGCAAATACCCTTACTGGAAAGAAGTCTCTCATACTCACTCAAAAGCATTTAGAATTCAGGGATTGAGGAAGCATTCTCATTCTCACAATTGAAATTCAATGCATAATAACTAACACCATAAGCTTGCCTCTATACTCATCTTCTGGTTGGCGATAAAGTGGAGTTGGATCACTTTAGGACTTATAGGCTTGTAACATAGGCTCAGGGTGCTTTAGTGTGGTATTTTGGGAAAATAGTGACTAAAAGCTATCCTTAAACCATGCTTACCAACATATTTTGCTTTCATAATCCAACCTTTTTAATCACTTCACCCTTATTCTCTTGTTTTGAACTTTTCTCGAGTGCTTTCTTTCTCTTTTTCAGCCGTACCTCGATTTCAAACTCATTTTGCTACTTTTTCTCAATTCAAGGCACTTTTCTTTTCTCTTTATTCACTCGGTTCATGCTTTTTAATTTCTTTCTTGATTTCCCAACTAACCACCTTATTATTACTACTTTACTATAATAAGGGCCACCCTCATATAAGGCTTTTAGCTTGAGGTGAAGTACACAATATCTATACCTCGAATCAGGGCCACCAACTAGAGCCACCCTAAATTTAGGCCTTTTGCCTCAATCAAGGTTCACATGTTCAAGGATAGAAGAATACCAATATCAAGGTATTTAATCAAACAAGATTAAGCTAGCAACCACATGATAAGCTCAAAAGTTTGGAACAAGGGATTCATTCACTCATCTGGTGGGTCATTTACGCTAAAAGTTGGTTCATTCAAAGAACAAAGGCCTAAGACGCTTCCATATCCACCACATCACCAAACCAACTTTAGAGTAACAAGGCAAGTTCTGGGTCCATACAAGATGCATGAATGCAGCAAAATAAGCTCACAAAACACATGCTAATTGCATTGACAATCAATATATACTCACAGGTCATGCTTTAAGTCTCAACTTACCTTCATAATATCGGAACGAACATTGCCAAAAACTAAAAAATGTATGAATGCATCAATAATCACAACCTCAATAATTATGAGCGTACCCAATTTTTCATCAAAACATTAAAAATAAATCTAAAAATTATGTTTATGCCAATAAATAACAATACTATGAATTTATCTATTATCTACACTACCTAAACATATCGGTTCAACAGAAAAGTAAACAACTACAAGGAAAAAGAAGCATGACAAGAAAAACTTGGGATCAAAAATAGGGGAAGTTAGGACTTGAGGCTACTTAGACTTCACCTTAATCCCATAACTTCCCACACCCCACAAAAATAGAATACTTTGCTCTCAAAGTAAAACACAAGGAAAAGGTACAAGGGGAGCACCTTGGGTTGCCTCCCAGGAAGCGCCTGATTTATTATCGGCAGGACAGGAAGCTGTTGTGTTCATGCATTTTCAAGGTCCCAATCTTCCACTGTTTTGATTTCATCCATGTCACCTATATACCATTTTACCCTTTGTCTATTGACTTTGAAAGTTTTGCCATCCCTTCCTTGTAGCTCGATGGCTCCATGTATAAGGACACACATTACTCTAAATGGCCCAATCCACTCAGATTTGAGTTGTCCAGGAAACCACCTTAGCCTAGAGTTGTAGAGTCGGACAAGGCCACTTAGATTTGAGTTGTCCAGGAAATCACCTCAACCTAGAGTTGTAGAGTAGTACCCTGTCCCCTTGAGCAAATTGGTGATCTTTAATTTCTACGATCATGCTGAACTCTCATTCATTACTTGTACAAGACATAGCTCTCACATGTCCACAGTCAAAACTCATCAAGCTCATTCAATTGCATCAACTTAGAAGTTGTAGCTTCAGCCCAATCTAGATTCAGCTTCTTTAATGCCCATAGTACCTTGTGCTCAAGTTCATTCGGAAGGTGCATGCTTTTCCAAACATCATTTGACAAGGGGACATTTCGATGGGAGTCTTGAAGGCCGTATGGTAGGGCCATAAAGCATTATATAATTTTCTTGATGAA
>JAABOM020061440.1:0-11010 GCA_011800125.2 Solanum clarkiae
TAAGGTCTGCGTACAATCTACCCTCCCCAGACCCCACTTGTGGGATTTTACTGGGTATGTTGTTGTTGTTGTTGTTATCAAATTAATATTATCTAATTGAGCTTTAAAAGTTAGTCAAATTAACTCATATTTTCGTTCTTCAACAAATACAAACTAGAAAATTTGAAATCTATAGTATACACTATAAAAATAGAAAGTTCCACTAAAAAATAATATCAAAAATGGTTTTCAAGATTTGATTTCTACATAATTTAAACTAACTAGTGGCTGTTTAGTTTTCTTTTAATGCTCTTATAAATGTTTGCATTGCTGCCCAAATCATGTGTTATAAGGGTTGAACATGACCAACTACTTATAGAATAAAATAATAAACAAAAATTTATTTACTTAAAATAGTCATATTTTACTTTACTACTTATATATAAAAAATTAATTTAGCAACTTTCGGTCGTAATTGCCTACTTGAGCAGCTTTCAGTTGTCCTGCTTACTTCAGATGTCTACTTCTTCGCCTTTATTATATGGGGCCAATACAAAATATTCCATGGACTTTTTAATTTGATCTTTTCAAGGCAGTTGCGTATTGATGTGTCTGCTTCAATTACTTCATAATATTTTTTTAGCTGCTTCAATTATAATTTACAATAATTTTTTAAATATAGATAAAAAATCTATATTGGCTACTTCTTTGAGCATCTTCCGGCGAGCCAATAAAAAATAATTTGTGGGCTTTTTAATTTAATCTTTTCAAAGCAGTTGTATATTGATATGTCTGCTTCAACTGCTTCAACTACTTCATAACATTTATTTAGCTGCTCCAATTATAATTTTACAATATCTTTAAAAATATATAGGAAAAATCGATGTCACATAAATCGAAACTAAAAAATAATTTATATTGGGCCCGTGCTAGCACGAGCTTTCGCCACCAGTGTAGATATATAATATCTTGATTAGATTTTTTTTAAAAAAGATTAGTTGTGGATATTTAATATCTTGATTAGATTTATAACAACTTACATGTTAGGTACTAACAAGCTAGAATTGTGACAGAGCGATAAATACTTCTTCATCCTTAATCAGAAGTCTCGAGTTTAAGTCCTCTTAGATACCGAGTCGCTTTTATTAAGAAAAGATTTATCTTCAATGTAAAACTATTCAACATAAATTCAAATTTAATCGAGTTCCAACGTGTGTATAGAACATAACACTTAATCATTTGTAAAGAAAAGTTGAAAAGTATCAACATGCATTAGGTATTCGTGGGCCATATTGTTGTTGCAGTAAGACAAAGTAACACTTTTCAGAAGCAATTAAAAATACAAACTGTTAATTATGTTAAGCATTTTCCACAAGACAAAATTAAGAATTTTTGACAAATTAATATTCAAATTAAAATAATAATATAACAAATATATTGATTAACATCTGATTAGACAAATAATAATATAACTAAGATTAAGCTGTTAATTATGCCAAGCATTAGTTTTCCGTTTTCATTTATTTGTTTGACTTCCTTTATAAACTGTTTAATTTTTAACAAACTTTAATTCTAACTTTCTACCTGATATATCTAAAAGAGTATATTATATAACTAAACAAATATATGATATGTATTTAGATTATATTACTATAGTTTGAAAAAAACACTACAATTTATAGTTATAATTAGAATTTTATTGTTATTTTCTCTTTTCTCTCTTCTGCTCTCTCGCCTCTCTCCTCTCTCTCTGTAATCTCTTGCTAGATAGATAAATACATACATAGACCAGTTGCATATATACAATTATTTTACAGATATACATATACAATTCAACTCTCTGCATTCTCTACCCTCTCTCGCTCGCTCTCTCTTCCTCTCCCAAACTCGGACGCCTCTCTCCTCTCTCTCTCAATCTCGATTGCCAGATATACAAATATATATATATATATATATATAGCTTCTCTTCTCCTACCTCTCGATCTCACTCGCCTCTCTCGTATAATATGTAGCTATAAGTCGCAATTTTAGTAAATTATAGCTATTTTTTGTCTTATTATATTTTAAATACTTGCTCTTTTTAAAAAATTGATTGGTAATTTATTTATATGAACTTCAACCATTCTTTTCTAGTAAATTAACTTTTTTTTTTTTTTTTGAGGATCGAGGAAACATTGTAGTAGGATGGTAGGTAGAATGATTAAATCAATGTATAGTTTTGTTGATCAAACTAAAGAGATTTTCTTGGTTAGAATATCTATTAGAAGTATTGAGAAATGACTTATCTTTTCTTTTAATTTATTTAATTAATAATTTTATTTTCTTAAAAAAAAAAAAGATAGCAGCTAGGCAATCCCCTTTTATTGGATGTCACAATTCACGTTTGCTCATTCCACTTTTTAAATACATTTTTTTGTGTGATTCTTCAAGCCATGTGAACTCATTTGTTCATATATGTTTCTAAAAATATTTGGAAAAAACTTGGCAAATATTGTTTGGTTATATGTAACTTGTCATCATTTGATAAATATTTTTAGTAATCAATTTAAAACAATTAGATACTAGAAAAAGTTGATATTTAGGTCAAGTTCCATTATTTGGGAACTTCTTAAAAATTTAAAAATCACCTCAAACTCCTATATTTAAGGACGTACAGAACCAAACCGCAAATCGCAAACCGCACCAAATCGATAAACTGAGTCAATACGAAAAAAAATTTCGATTAGTGGGTTAGTTTGATTTGATTTGGTATTAACGAAAAAAATCTGACTATATTTGAGTTGATTTAATTTTGATTTTAAAAAACCAACCCGAGGCCAAACCAACCCGACATTATATGTATATAATTTTTAATTTTTTTTATATATAAAAAATATTTGTTATAAGGATTTAGGGGGACAAGACACAAGAGTATGGGCTTTCTCAAAAAGCATGTTTTTTGACTACTTTCTCAAAAAGCATGGGCATTGTTGAGCCCCCAATTCTTATCTTTCCCTTCTTCCTCACGATCCCCAAACCCTTCCCCATTTCCTTCACAAAAAAATCAGTAACCAAAAGAAAAAATCAGAAAATCCAACAGCTCTCTCTCCTCAAACAACAAACACCAACAACCCACTTTGACCCATTCTCTGTCAAGCCTGACAGACGCCGTGCCTCCCATGATCCTAAAACTGAGGATTCTTGATCAAAGAAGGTGTTGACGAATTCTGTTGGTGGTAGCTTTCTTCTTCGTCAAGCTCGTCGTCTCAGTTCGCTGCTCCGACAAAGGTAATACTCCAATCTCGTTCTTCGTTTAATATATCGTAACTCTGTTTGAAGACAAACTTTGAAGATGTGTATTTTTCTGTTTGTATGCTTGCTGGGTTCTAACTAGAAATGCCCTGTTGTGACGAATTGATGTTGCGATGATGTTGTTGTTTAGTCATCAATACGTTCTGGGATTGTTTGTGATGCTGTTAATTGACTAGACGATGTTGTTAAGTCGACGTTATGGTTTGTTTGTTATTGATCCTATTAGGTTGTAGTTGTTTCAAAGCTTTAAAAATGATGTATCTTTACTACTTTATGATTTGAAAATTAGCTTTTCGATATGAGTCTTAATTTCCTTTTTGCTGAAATATCTTTGAGTGGTGAGTATATGATGTAGAGAATACATCTCTATTGTTGTCTTGGTTTAGCAGTTTAATCTCTAATTCTATCTTAAGATTTAAGAGTTGAAACTTGTTCATCCTATTTGAACTTAATAGTTTCAATTTTAGTTTGGTCGTTTTGCTCTTTGTTTTGTTGGGTTCCACTCTTGCGTTTTGGTTTGCTTGACTCATTCATGTGCGTCTTGTTTCAAGTATGAACATAAAAGAGATTTAGTATTAGTTTTTTTTACTACTGATGAGGTTTTAATAAGTTCAATGCTCTACAAAGGTGAGTGCCCCTATCAATTTTATACCTGGACTAATTTTTCCTCAAGATCGAAATGTTTTAGAGTTTATTAGCTCATTGCTTTTATATTTCTTCTTTATGCATTGGATATCTACTGAGGCTACTTTAAATTGAAGCTCTGTGAGGTAGGTCCAGCAAAACCAGCTTCGTCCTGTATGCTTAGAGAACATCACTCTTCTATTAAAGACTATTGTTTAGAAACATGACCCTGCTTTATGTTTCTTGTACGCATAGTTAATTGAAATGTGCATGCAGTTATCAAAGTAATAAAAATAATAATAGTTGTATAATGAAGAGTGAAGACTATAGGTTCTCTTTTATTTCTGTAGTTTATTCACTGCCAATTGATCATATATTTTCCATTGAAATTCAACTCATGTAAGTGTGAAATTACCTCATATGCAGTAACTTTCTTTCAGATGTGAAACTACATCATATACATTATTTGAAAGCTGATTACAATTTTTCATAATATGCAGTAACTTTCTTTCAGATGGAAACTACATCTTCTGCACCAGATACGGAGGTGATTACCAACATTCCTCCGACTATGCCAATGACATCTCAACAAGGTGACAAAGTCACTCCACATCGATGCAATCCTCCTAAAAAGCAAAAGAGGACGACTCCTAAGGTACTTTCTAAATTTGGAAATACTAGTAGAGAAACGTCTGAGATTTGGAATCATTTTTCCAAATTTATTGCCAAAGGAGGTCAATGTAGATCCAAATGTAATTATTGTACTAAAACTTATGCTGGCGGAAGTAGGAATGGGACTATTACATTATGGAATCATTTAAATGTGAAAAGTCACAATTCTCCATTTAGATTTGTTGATAAACGACAACCACTTTAAAACCTATCAAAAGAGGCTTGCTAGAAGATGGTTTAGCTTCTCCGGCAAGGGTGATGTACAATATGGAAGAGACTAGAAGAGTAATTGCTGAATTTGTGATAATTGATTAGCAATCATTTAGAGTTGTTAAAGGAGAAGAATTTAAGAAACTAATGGCAAAAGTCTTGCCAAATTTTGAAGTAGCTTCTCGCGTCACTGTTGCTAGAGATTGTTTAAAGATTTATCAAAAAGAGAAAGAAAAGCTTAAAGAGTTTATTAGAAACCAACGTGTATGTCTTACTAGTGATACATGGACATCACTCCAAAATTTTACTTATATGATTGTTACTGCACATTGGATTGATGATCAATGGAATCTACAAAAGAAAATTTTGAACTTTTTTCAAACAACATATCACAAGAAAGAGATTATTGCTAAGGGGATTGAGGAATGTTTATTAGGTTGGGGCATTGATAACTTGCTCACGATAACTTTGGGTAATGCAACTGAAAACGATGCTGCCATTAAAAATTTGAAGGTGCGTATTAAAGAATAGAAAAGGACAATATTTGAAAATGAGTTTCTACATGTTAGATGCAATGCTCATATTTTGAACTTGATTGTGAAAGAGGGGTTAGATGAACAAATTAGGCATGTTTCTCGTATAAGAAGTGCAGTGAAATACGTGAGATCTTCTCTTTCAAGGTTAGCTTCTTTCAAGTCATTTGTTGAGAAAGTTAAGATAGATGCTCGTGGTCTTGTGAATCTCGATATTGAAACTAGATGGAACTCGACGTATACAATGTTAGATAAAGCTTTGAAATTTGAAAAATCTTTTACAAGAATGTATTTAGATGATCAGAATTATCAAAAGTATTGTCAAAAAATCGGTACAATGAGTAAAAATCCATCAGAAGATGATTGGAAGGATGTGAAGTTTCTTCATATTTTGTATCAAACAACTTTGAAATTTTTGGGCAGTTCATATGCTACTTCCAACTCTTTCTTTCATGACTTTTTTAATCTTCAAAATGGTATTATTAAGTATACTAAACATGATGATCGGATTTTGGTTTGATATGACAAAGAGGATGAAATCCAAGCTGGATAAATATTAGGGGAAATTTGAGAGTGTGAATAATGAAGTATGTTACTTGAATATGTTACTAATTGTTGCTGTTGTATTGGATCCCAGATACAAAATGAAGTATGTGAACTATACTCTTTCTATTGCGTATGGTTCGTTGTTGGGAAAACTTAAATCTCAAGATGTGTATGCTACTTTGAATCTCTTGTATAATCACTACAACAAGTCTTGCTCTGAATATTCTAATGGCGATATTGAAGATGAAAATTGCATTATGGGTGAATCTAGTGATTTGTTGCAAGCTCAGTGGGAGAAATATATGGAACACGATGAAAATCGTGAAAAAAAATCTGAACTTGAGGCCTACTTGACAGATGATGTGGTGAAGATCAAGGATTTCAATATCTTGAATTGGTGGAAAGCTTCGTCTAGTAGATATCCAATTATTTCGAGAATTGCAAGGGATGATCTTTCTATTCCTATTTCTATTGTTGCATCTAAATCGGCTTTTAGTACAGGTGGTCGAATTCTTGATACTTATCGAACTTCTTTGTCTTCAAAAATGGTAAAAGCTCTTATTTGTACACATAAAAAAATAGTTTTACCTAGCTACATAATCTAATTTACAGACGAAACAGTGTTGGTTGACATTCCAAGTACATATGACTCCACCACTAACCACTAACCACTGACAGTAAGATTCAACATATATCAAGATCTCTAATATGTACCTGATCTGCTACCATATTGAAGCGTGTGCTCATATCACTTAAAAGTATTAATTAAGTTAATATTCTATTAGTATTATATTAAAGATCAGAACACATATTTATTTGAGTTGAGGGTCTTCTAGAAATAGTCTCTCTATCTCAATAAGGTATTGGTAAGGTCTGCGTATATTTTACCCTTCCCAGACTCCACTTGTGGATTTCACTGACTATGTTGCTGTTAATTATACTATATCTCAATTCTTAACAGGTATTATCTAATGCAAAGTATGATCATTCCCTTGCCCATAAGCTCATGTTTGACAATAACTATCCATTTACCACTATGTTGGGTGCTAGTTTTCCACACTGGATTAAAGAATCTTGGGGCTGCATTTGCTATGGACATATCAATTTGGTTAAATGTCACAATTCATGCTTCATACATGAGGTATTCTCCTACTTGTGAGAAAACTCCTGTGCCAATTATTTCATGGTAGGTTTTATATGGGATGAAAGAGTTTTTCAAGTTTGCAATTCCTTCTGCCATCATGATTTGGTATGTATTTAACCGGCCCCTCTTAATTATGATGCATTGTTTCAATTCATTTAGTCTTTGGTTGGGACAGATTAATTGTTTGACTTGGTCTAAGTAACATGTGAAGGAGTTAATAACTTGTCAAAACTATTTATTCATATTATATGAATGTTCCTGAGCAGGAGGTCGATATGCCTGCTTGTCATGAAATTATTTTGTGGCTTTATTTATATTTTATAGGAAAAATTATCCAAGTAAATATATATATTGTTCAATTATATTTATCATAGTTATAGTATTAAACAATTACTGCTCATCACTTATGTTTCATTCGAGTTGTTAGGAGTCATTTCGAATTTACATATCAAAAGCGAAGTATACATGTGAATATGTATATTGGCAATGAATTATACAAACAGAAATAATCATAGTAATAAAACTACTTACCTTGTTTGTGGTTGCGAATTATACAAATGGAAATACTCATAATAACAAACGCAACTATACCTATAGAGCATAATTAGATAAACTGTAGCTAAGAAATACAATTAAGACAAACTTATTAATAGCTATATTTGAAAATTCCTTTTTTTTATACATACTCTGTTCATTCCTCAATGGAAGCTACATAATTAATCATTCTACATTTGTTTTAACATTTTCAGTCTTGAGGGATGGTCATTTGAGATAATCATCTTATAATCTGGCCTTTTTACCAAATCCACAACTTGAAACTTCAGTGCTTTCTGTATGGTGAGTTCCACTCTCTCTTAACAACTCATTTTGAGATGAGATGTCCCACATTGGTAAAACACAGAAAAAATATTGGGTATATAAGTAAAAGGCTGGTCTATATATTGTGAGTTGCCTTTTGGGTTGAGCCTAAAGAGACAAATCCATGATGGGCTAAGCCCAAGAGCGAACAATACTTCATAGAGTTAGATCAGATTATTACAGATGGTATTAAAGCAATCCATCTTGAGATAAATCATTCTATTACACAGCCTCAACACTCTCTCTGCCCTCTACTCAATCCCCTATGGTCTCTCTGCTGCTGTTAGGTGTGCCTTAATATTTGTATTATTTCTACATTTTAACATGTTGTAACACGTTACTTACTTTATTCTTCAAGTACTAACCTCACTTATTACAGAGAGTTCGATGTAATTATCTCTGAGTACTTTAAATTCTGTGTTAACAATGTAAAAAGCAATAATACTGATAAATATTGCTTAAATACATCGTTTTTTAAGTGATCTAATAGTGTAAAAGTTATGATACTATGTTACTGTATGGAAGTCAACAATTTATGTGTCTAACAGTAATAATAGTATATGTGCGCACACACATGTGATCAATGACGGAGCCAGAATTTTTAATAAGAGGTGTTAAATAAAAATATATATATTGCTTTACCAAGGATAAGAACACACGACCTCAAGCAATTTTTACAACCCCTTAACCACTACATTAAAAATTTAGCTTGTGTCAAGAAATATAAATACTTTTATATATATTTATTAAATCAAAATTTTGACCTATATATAGAATGTAATTTTTCGATGGAGGGGTGTCGCTGACACCCCTCGGCCAAGGGTGGCTCCGCCCCTGCATATGACACTCCCGAAAATTATAATCTTCTTAATTAAAATTCTGACTCGACTACTGATAACAAGAAAATGAAGTAATGATGAAAGCTACTTTTTTATTTTCAGCACAAGAGTTTCTAATGAATTAGGAGGTGGAAATCCACAAGGAGCTAGAACATCTGTATTAATTGTAATGATACTTGCAGTAATGGAGGCAATATTAGCAAGCACAATCCTCTTTGCTTGTAGAATTTTTTTTTTTGGCTATATTTTCAGCAATGACAAGCAAGTTGGCTCCTCTTGTTTGTTTATCTGTCATAATGGATACCATACAAGCAACTCTTTCTGGTTAGACACTTTCTCCGTTATCGAGTTTAACTTATACACACTAATAATTACAGAAAAATTATAGGTTATTTACCACGTTTTGCATGTGATATATCAATCTAATTAAAATGAACTTAATAAACAATTTTTACACTATCATGTCATTTTTACTGATTATAGTATATAACTTGTTTTATTGTTATAGTAAATAAATAAATAACCTGCTTTATTTTATAAATTCTAAATTATGATTTTTATGGAGAGTTAACTACAGATATATTTGACTGATAAAAAAAATATTTTATGTTATTGATGTATATATAAGTCAATCTCATCTAAAATTGCTATAAAAGTTACATACAATTGGCTTTTAATTAGGCTAAAATAATTTTACCCTAAAAGTGTATATGAGTTTAAGTTATATGCATCATCAGTGTAAGTGTTTCTTTTCTTTTTTACGTTATCAAGTCATCGCAAAGGATGTTTATAGGTAAGTTTTTTTTAAATGTGAAAGTCGTACTATACCATATAATACAATAATATATCATCTTATGACATGGAAGTAAGTGTTTGTGGAGAAATATACGTGGATACAATAATTGAATTCCATGTTGGCTATTTTTCTATTTCTTTTGCTAGTTCATCAAACATTTGCACCTAGTGTTTCAATCTATTTTTGGTTTGTGTTGTATTCAACTATTTATTTACTTTATTAGTAAAATTCTCGATATAAGTTGGTCCAGTCTATTTGAATTAGTCCATATAAGTTTTAAAATTTTATGGGTCAGATCGGAGTAGCCTATTGTCTTGATAGGCCAGAAAATAGTCAGTCTAATTCACAACTACATGGGTTATGGGCCTATCAAAAGAAGGAAAACTTATCTAATTACACTTCTTTATTTATCATATTTTTCATTATTCTCATTCATTCTCAAAAATTTCAAAAATCTCTTCTTTCCATCAGGATAAATTAATTCAGTAATTTAGATAAATTAATTCTGATTCTTAAATTATGTCCATGTTTAATGCATCATGCTTTAAATGTTATCTGCTGATACTTAAAAATCCCCATTTTAGTATTTGAAACTGAATTAATGTATCCATATTACTGAATTAATGTATTCGGATTGCCATGTTGTTTAAGAAATTTTTGTAAATTAAAAAAGGATAGGGAAAAATGGTAATTAATTACTTACACTATGTGATTTATGTAAATCCACCTAACAAGAATATAAATGTGTTT
The DNA here is from genome assembly GCA_011800125.2 of Solanum clarkiae. Classification (NCBI taxonomy): domain Eukaryota; kingdom Viridiplantae; phylum Streptophyta; class Magnoliopsida; order Solanales; family Solanaceae; genus Solanum; species Solanum clarkiae. The sequence continues at coordinate 10,243 of JAABOM020061440.1, forward strand.
TTTTTATAATTTAAATTCTAATTTTAAAATGTTAGCATAATTATTAACAAGACAATATCATCTGGTCTTTCCTATTTGTCAACCAAGTCTCAAATTCATAATAAAATATAATTTTAGTAATAAATATCAAGTTTGACTTGAAGTAAAGATTTAATTGTATGACTTCAACTTCGAAATAGTTGTCATCTTATGAAATATTTTGGACACAAGGGTACAAGAAAATATTCTTAATATTTAGATTTTTAATTGTAATATTTATATGCATGGTTTAAGATTTTAAGTTTAGACTCCGACACATTTTTCAATTGCATATCACGTACATATTTTCTCTTCGGCGTATTTTTTGACGAAAAACTTACATAGATATACTATATTAAGAAAATATTTACCATTTATAGCAATAATAATTTTTTTCACTATAATACAGTTTTAGTATATAGTACACAGAACTATTTATAAAACATATATAATACAAGTTTTATTGATGTATAGTACATTTATTACATGCTTTAATACACATTATGTCAATTTCTTATCAAACAAGCACAAGATAATTAAATACTTATAATATGTTTATATTGCATGCATAATTCACTTTTAACACAAACGTAGGTTTATCATAGTATTGCTATTTATTGTTATAAATGATAATAAATAAAAAATATCACTTAAATTAGTAATTATTTACTAAAAAGTACTCGCTCAAAAAAAATTTCCTTTTTCGATGATTTATATCACATTAGGTTATGTATAACTAACTACATATCA
>JAABOM020061441.1:0-11010 GCA_011800125.2 Solanum clarkiae
CGATCTAATGCTATCAACATCGGGTACGCACAATTTTCCTTGATACCTTAACACCTTATCTCCCCCCTTGGAGAAAAGCATCAGCTTCTGCTTGTGAACCGCTTCTTTTAATTGGAATAAAACAAGGTCTTGGTCTTGCTTTTCTTTCACTTTTGACACTAAGGATGAAGCAAAACCATTCTGAACATTGATCCCGTCTTCGTTGTTCTCCTCAAGTTGTACTCCCAATCGAGGTAATCTATGTACTTCCTTAGCTAATTCTCTTTTCCCGTCCACATGGGCAGTGCTACCCATACACATCCTTCTAAGAGCATCAACAACAATGTTAGCCTTACTTGGGTGGTAGAGAATGCTCATGTCATAATCCTTGAGCAACTCCAGCCATCTCCTATGTCATAGGTTGAGCTCCTTCTGGTTGAACATATATTGCAAGCTCTTGTGGTCCGTGAACACGTCCACATGCACTCCCTACAAATAGTGACACCAAATCTTAAGTATGAATACCATCATAGCTAACTCGAGATCATGAGCCGGATAATGCTTCTCATGGATTTTCAGTTTTCTGGAAGCATAAGCTATCATCTTCCCTCTCTGCATAAGCACACAACCCAATCTAACTTTGGATGCATCACAGTATATCACAAATTCTCGCATCTCGTCGGGCAAAGTCAAAACAGGTGTTATAGTCAATCCGCTCTTTAACTCTTGAAAACTCTTTTCACATGCCTCAAACCACTGAAACTTGGCCCTTTTCTGAGTTAGCTTAGTTAAGGGTGCCGACAGAGAAGAGAAACCCTTAACAAATCATCGATAGTAGCCTACTAAACCCAAGAAGCTTCTTATTTCTGTCGGAGAAGTTGGTCTTGGCCAATTCTTAACCGCTTCAATTTTCTGAGTATCCACCCGAATACCATCTCTTGAAACCACATGGCCTAGGAAGGCCACAGACTTGAGCCAAAACTCACACTTTGAGAATTACGCATACAACTTATGATCTTTGAGTGTTTGCAAAACCACTCTAAGATGATTAGCATGCTCCTCTTCATCCTTCCAATATACTAGAATGTCATCAATAAACACGATTACGAATATATCGTGATATGGTCTTAATACCCTGTTCATCAAATCCATGAAATTCGCAGGTGTATTTGTCAACTCAAAGGACATAACCAAGAACTCAAAATGGTCATACCGTGTCCTAAAGGTTATTTTTGGAATGTCACTTTCCCTCACTTTTAACTGATGGTAAACTGATTTGAGGTCTATCTTAGAGAAATAAGTAGCACCTTGAAGTTGGTTAAATAGATCATCTATCCTGGGAAGAGGATACTTATTCTTTATAGTGACCTTGTTAAGTTGTCGGAAGTTTATGCACATTCCGAGAGACCCATCTTTCTTACGCACAAATAAGACAGGAACACTCCAAGGTGTGACATTAGACCTTATGAAACCTTTCTCTAACAAGTTTTTCAATTGTTCTTTCAATTCTTTCAACTCTGCGGGGGCCATTCTATAAGGTGGTATTGAAATGGTTGGGTCTCGGGAAGAACAACAACCCCAAAGTCAATCTCCCTATCAAGAGGGACTCCAGGTAGATCATCGAGAAACACCTTAGGAAACTCATTCACAATAGGAACTGACTCAAGAGTAGATGATTCAACATCATCAAACTTATCTTGCATGAGGTGGTAAATACAATCCTTGGAGATCAACTTTCTGGCTCTAAGATAAGAGATAAACTTTCCCTTAGGTGCAACAGAACTCCCTTTCCACTCTAAGATGGGTTCATTAGGAAATTAGAACTTAAAAATTTGGGTTCTACAGTCAATAGAAGCATAACAGGCATAAAGCCAATCCATGTCAAGTATCACATCAAAATCAACCATCTCCAATTCTACAAGTCAGCTAAAATGTCTCTATGATAAATGGCACTACACAATCCCTGTAAACTCTTTCAGCTATGATAGACTCACCAGTAGGAGTGGAAACAGCAAAAAGGTTCAAGCAAACACTCTGGGAGAATCCCAAACTTACTAGCCACACAAGGGGTCACAAAAGACAAAGTAGCACCTGGATCAAGCAATGCATAACAATCAAAGGTAAAGACTCGAAGCATACTCATAACAACATTTGGTGCAACATCCTAATCCTGTCGATTACCCATAGCATAAAGGTGGTTTGTCCCGTCTCAGTACCTGTAGTAGTACCCCCTCTGTTGATTCCCAGCTGGGGGTTCTGCGGAGAAATGTGGTCTACTGCTCCCTTCACCTCGCCTCCTCTTTGGACACTCATAACTAAAGTGACCAGTCTATCCACATGAATAGCAAACATCTCGCCCCACACGACACGACACTCACCCAGATAAAGCTTACCACACTTGTCACAAGGTGGCTTTCTTCTCGCACCTTGAGTCATACTGACCTGAGATTGGGCACCCTGAGCCCTGAAATTCTAGTAACCATGAGAGTTTTGATCATACCTGTTTGGCTAAATGGGTGCACTTGCTACAGAAGGCGTGTGATGAAATGATCTTTTCTGGAAGTAGGATTGTCCCCCTTGTTTTGCCTCTGCTGGCTAGGCTCATGTCATGCTGAATTCGCCTTTTTGTTCATCTACTCTTCTCTATCTCTCTTCTTGTCCTCCTTTGTCTGTTGAGTATACACCATGATCTTGGAGATGTCAATGCAGGGAATCAACAAGGCTGCCTTGTACTCTTTCTGCACATGTCTGCCCAAACCAGACACAAACTTCCTCATCCTGGACCTCATGTCTTGGACCAACTCTGGAGCATACCTGGACAGCTTAATAAATTTAAGGTTGTGCTCCTTCACAGTCATCCCTCCTTGCTTTAGATTCATAAACTCATCCACTTTCGCCTCCCTCAACTCTTGAGGGAAGAAGTGGTTAAGGAAGGTAGTTTCAAACTCCTCCCATGCTACAAGATCCACATTCTCACCCCTACTATCCTCCCACTGGTTGTACCAAACATTAGCAACGTCCTTCAGTAGGTAGGAAGTAAGTCTCAACTCCCTCAACCACATCATCATGCATAACTTTCAGAACCTTGTACATTTCATCAATAAAATTCTGCAGGTCCTCCTCCACCTTCGACCCCATATACACTAGCAGGTTCATTCTCAAGAAGTCTTTAAGTATGGTGGAAGTTGAGGGCTCCTATGAGCTAGATCTCGGAGCTTGAGAACCTCGGTTAATACCTTGGAAGGCTGCCAACTGAGTCAGCATGGTCATGGCTCCCCTAAACTCTGCTTCGGTGCTGGGAGCTAGTTGGGGCTGAGCAGGGGGTGCCTGTGGGACCTTGGTAGTCCTACCAGCGCATCCCATCACCTAGCCTCTGGCTGAATTGGCGCCTGTGGTTGGGTGTTCTCAAAAGTCGGGAATGCGGCATCTCTCTGAGCAGTTGTTCTCTTTGGCAGCATTTTTTGTAAACATATAATGCATGAGTTAAAATGAGATTTCCATAAACTTAAACTCTATCGCATGAATCCAGATCATACAAGAAGGGTAAGACTTCCTAATGTCCTATAGCCTCCCGCTTATAAAGTGTGGTGCACAACACACCCATAAACAAGACTCTACTAGACACGGCTTCATAGACTCCCTAGGACACTCGAAATCTATGCTCTGATACCAAGTTTGTCACGTCCTTGGAGGATACCCTAGGCGTAACTTGCACTCGGAGACTATTGCTAGCCCCCAAGTGAACCACCTGTTCTCATTGCATCAGTCAATTTATTAACAGAAGATAACAAAGAAATAACTACTATCAGTGGGATATAGGCTATCAACTTTATCTATCATAAAGAAATATGAATAACATAGTAGTTTCAATAAATAAGAAATAGGGTAAATGACTCCAATATCAACTATCAGTTGTCTATATCTATGAAGCCTCTATAGCTAGTGTCTATGAAGGTACCATGACAAGTCATGGCTACCACAATCAAAATAAATAACTCAAAATAGATAAAAGAGAATAAAGGTGTACTCCGAAAGCAGGGGGAGGACTCACCAAGTTTGGAATCACATAACTCTAAACCTCAATGATTCACCTGCTAAAGTCCTTTGTCTACAGAATCTGCATCATAAAATGATGCAGTGCCAAAGGGGCATTACTACATGGAATATACTGTATGTAAAATGGGCTAAAGTAAATAACGTGGGTTATACAAATACAATAACATCAGCTCACCAATCACTCAACCTCAACTCAGAGTAAAGAACATGACTCTATCACATCTTTGTCCATCAAGACATCACACTATCACATCAATCTAAGGATACTATCAACATAAACCTAGCTAGGAATTTCTATAACCGACAATCACCATCTATGAGCCAGTGATGATACAATGAAGAGATGTTGTTGACACATACATCCAGTATCTTGTTGGGGTAAAGGACGAGTCTGTCGGGGATCCTAAAGAAGTCTATCAAGCTCTCTGCAGAACAAAGGAAACATCCGTTTTTACGGTCCAATCCTCTCCTATGTTGGCTACATAGTTAATGAGTACCAGTGGTACTTACTCTTACCCATTTCCGTGTTAATACTCCTCCTAGGACTCGACATGCTCATAAGTCTATCGATGCATCAAGAATTTCCATCACCTAGCCTCTAAGGGAAAGAAGTCTCACCTCATATCATCACCTATCAATTCAAAGAGTAGGATTGTTCTTTCAAAGCTAAGGTTCGACCTCATTTAGACTCTAAGGACACTAATTTTCAACTCCATCTATCAATATACTCATCCCAGGACTCATACCACAACATTAACACATTCACACAGACAAGGCTCTAGACATTATCCCTAAGTTCACACATGAAGTCTTTAACAGAGAATTCATGTAGGATAAATACATAACCACATAATAATACATGTAAACAGTTAATTCAAAGTATGATGATCATTAATTTAAGATATTATATAGAAATTAAAGATAAATTTCAAGAAAATATTCAAGAATTATAACTCAAGATCTATCAACTATCAATTTCCAACTTACTACATTCATTGGGGCACATGGGAGAACAATCCCATATTCTGGGTAGTCTTTACATACCTAGGATGAGAATTGTACGAATCTACGAGGAAATTGGATCCGAACCTTGAAACTTTCAAGTTATCTCTTCTTCTCCTCTCAGAATCTATGCTTAGACTTAGAAGAATGTTGGTTTTTGAAACTCTTTCATACGAATTTAGGCTTAAAAACACGTCTTACGACTTAAAAAGGGTTGGGATGACCAAAATACCCTTCTTGAAATTAAAATAAAAAGTTTTAAAATTCACACACTGGTCTATGACGCGCCAGGGGCGCTGACTAGTATAATTTCGTGAAATTTTGAAATTTTGAATTCTCATCCAAAAATTTTAAAAACGCAAAGTGTTAGTCCGCGCCCCCTATGTGTCGTGCCAGGGGCGCGGATTGATACTATTTTTCATTAATTAGCAAAAAAATAATCGTTTGGCCCCGTTGCTCTTAAATTGGGTTGAGACCATTTCCCCACTCAATTTTTCTTGTTGATCGCAAATCCGATCTCAAATTTCCCATCAGAGCTTTGAAAGACGCATTGTGCGCACGATACATTTTAGGAGCGTTTTGGTAAATTATATATATACACACACACACACACACACACACACACACACACACACACACACACACACTAGTTTTTGGTATTGCATTGCACATATATATCCTATTAGTTGGTAGTAAAATCGTCTATATAATTTTAATTGATATGTTAGATAAGAAAAATAAAAATATATCAAAATTCATATTCCTGAGTATGATGAACATTAATCTGGTACTCCCTTAATCCTATTTTATGTAGTAATTCTTTTCTATATATTTGGTCCCGAAAAGAATATTAATTTGCTATAATTAGAAACAATTCAACTTTGAAAAATCTCTTTTACCCTTGATAAAATTAATTTTACAACTACAAAAATCTAAGAATTATTTGTGAGTACATCTAAAAATTCTTCTTTCTCTAAAAAAAGAAAAAAATAATATCAAGTTTGTTATGAAACTGTATCAAATAATGCAAAAAATAAAATAGGGAGAAGAAAGAAGATTTATTTTTTATCTTGAATAATATTCAGATGTATATTACAATGAAGGAACCCTTATATTTATAGGGAAAAACTGACTAGGTCTTCAAGTAAGAAACTGAATTTATATCCAAGTAGGATTTCTAACTCTTAAAGGAATTTACATAAAGACATTCACCATAAATAGAATATGTTTATAACACTCCTCCTTAAGTGTCTATTTGCTAGATTATTTGCCTCATTAAAACCTTATTAGATAAAACCTTGTGAAAAAAAATTCTAGTGAAGGAAAAAGAATACACATATCTAATAATATGCATTTTGGATGTCTCATTGAAAACCTTACAAGGAAAACCCAATGGGACAAAACCTTGTGAGGAAAAAAGAGTACATCGCGTATTAATTCCCCCTAATTAGAACATCAATCCAAGGACTTTAATCTTTGCATCCCAATTTTGTGTACTATCTTCTTGAAAGTTGCTATTGATAGAGACTTGGCGAACAAATCAATCACATCGTCACTCGAACAAATCTGTTGCACATTTATATCATCATTCTATTAGAGCTCATATGTATAGAAAATTTTTGGTGAAAATGTGTTTTCTTCTATCTCCTTTAATGAATCCTCCCTTTAGGATCAAAGAGTCTTGCAAGCTCCTCACTTGAAAGAACCTTTAGGATCAAAGAGTTTTGCAAGTTCTTCACTTTAACTTCTTTAAGAAAATAATATATCGCCTTTTAAAAACTCTTAAGGAGTTTCAATTCAAGTTATCAACTTGAGTAACAATATGAAAGATTTTTTATTTATTTAATCAATAAGAGAATTATAAACAAGTTTTTCAAGAACTTGTATATGTTTCATGCATTTCAAATCCTTCAAATACTTTCATATCAATTTTGTCCAGTGACAATATTCAATATTAAATTCATGACGTTTTCTGGTGTCTAGATTGCAAGTCAAATAAGCTTTCACTTACCAAGATGCATCATTCCACTTTATAATTAGAGCATGATTTAACATACCATAGTGCTTAGATCCTCATAATCTTTTACAATATTGCGCTATATTGTATCAAAGATATTATTGACAAAATATTTCTTTTGTCCATTTGCATTGGGGCATAACTTGTTGAGATCTCATACTTCATTATTTTCAGGTAGCAGCTACCCCTCTCATGAGGTTTCATGAAGTGTTATGTCGTAAGCTTTTCAAGAGCACATTGCGTCTTAATTATGACCATTTTGATCATTTACTCTTTTTTTCTAGAATTATCTTATTTGAGATCAATTTCATGTTTCATGCATGTCATAGACTCTGTCCTTCAGGGACAATTCAATAAGAGTATTTCAACTCTTAGTTTCTTATTATCTCCCCCTTATGTTAGATAAACTAACATATATTCCAATCTATCTTGGAGAATTCATATTTTATACATCATGGTATATTTAGTAATTATACATCGCATATCAAAATTATTAGATGGATATTATATGGTCCATGACCATAAATCAATTGAGGGAAAAATTGATCATGTATTGAATTGATGCATATCTCTATCTATATCATATTTCAGACCATGAAGCTTTGTTCTCATAAACAAGGATTGACCAATTATTTAAGGCATTTAGTGTCAATCAGCTTGAATTTTTATCAATATTATCAAGATGAATCATCTTGATTACGTATTCTGAAAGTTGTGCTCTTAACTCAATTATCTTGCACAAACAATTTTACGAATGTCAAACTTCAAGTTTACAAATAAACGTACATGTGATTATCTTATTGATGCATATATTTCACATATCACATGATTGTGAATGGGCCCATATTAACCTTTCATACTTTCAGAATTTAGGAAATTCAATCCCAACATTAGTTGATGCAATCAACTTATTATGAGAACAAGCAATCTTGAAGAATCTCTTATTTCTTCAATATATGTCTAATGAGTAAACTTTTACCATGACATGTGCCTTTTGCGAAATTTACTATTACATGAACAAATTTCAGATTGCTTACTCTGGGAGTAAATTTCAACTTTATTTCTTCTCAACTACTCTACTTTTCGTAGAGAGGAATCGTGATTTCTTTTAAATCTGTAAATACATCTAGCATTTGATTTGCAATTTTTGCATGTGAATAATCTTTTGTACTTCTTGCTCACAAATGAAGCATATGTATCAAGATGAGACATGTCCACAAAATTTTTCTTTTGATATTATTATCTTCTTCCCCTAATTTTGAAAAAAGTCTCTCATTAAGCTGACAATCTGCAAATCGAGTAGTGAACATTTCTCCAATTAATGGTTGAAGATATTGAATAATAGAGGGTGATTCAAACCCAACATATATTTCTAATTCTTTTTGAGATCCCATTTTTGTATGATGTAGTGGTGCCACAGGCGCATATGCAGCACATTCAAAAATTCTTAGATGGGATATATTAGGTTCTTGAACCAAAACTAGTTGCAATGGAGAATGCTTATGATAAGTCGGTCTGAGACGGATAAGTATTGCAGCGTGCAAAATTGTATGTCCCTATACGGAAGTGAGCAATCTAGTTTTTATAAGCAATGGTCTTGCTATCATTTGCAATCGTTTAATTAATGACTCGGCAAGGCCATTTTGAGTATGAACATGAGCAACAGGATATTCAACTTTTATCCCAATGGATAAACAATAGTCATTAAATGCTTGGGATGAAAACTCTGCAGCATTATCAAGGCGAATGAACTAAATTTGATTATCAGAAAATTGTGCCGGTAATTATATTATTTGTGCCAATAATTTGGCAAATATCAAATTATGAGATGACAATAGGCACACATGAGATCGTCTAGATGAAGCATCTATTAGGACCATAAAATATCTAAACATCCCACTAGGTAAGTGAATAGGTCCACAAATATCCCCATGTATATGGTCCAAAAATACAGGGGACTCAATCCCAACTTTCGTCGGTGATGGTCTCACAATCAACTTGCCTTGATTACAAGAAGTACAAGAAAATTCACCGTTTAAAGGAATCTTTAGGTTCTTTAATAGATGTTCATTTGAGTTTTCTTTAATTCAAATCATTATCAAAAGTTCTCATTCTTCGTGAATGGAACACAATCATCTTAGCCTATCAATTTATGATAGTTTAGTACCTCATTCCATGTTCACATGCATTATTCAATCACTGGTCTTGTTTCAGACATTATGCATTGCTACCATATTCACTTTAGAGAATGGAACATTTTAATGAAATATATTTTATGACTTTTCACCAAAAGCACATTATTTTGCTTTAGTCATTATTATATCATTAATATGGTACATTGAGACTTGAACCCAACATCTTATCTATATAAAGGTGTCTTATGTCATAGATTGATGGGGCTTGAACCCAACATCTTTAATTGTGAGATATTCATATTTTCAAAATTTCATCAAGATGATGACACAAGAATATCGTAACATTATCACACTTTTATTTTGATGCTTTATTTTCATTCTGAATGGTGTCTCCAAGACCCATAACATCCAACACCCATGAAGGATAGTTCTTGCCCAAATTATGAAGAGCAATGAACTCAAGTTTCTCAAGGTTAGTCATATCATTATAAAGATAAAATAAATAAATAAATAAATAAATAAATAAATAAATAATACCTTAACATTGAAACTTAACTTTCACTAGCCTTGAAACTTAACCTTCACTTCTTAAGATGGTAGAGTCTCGTGCTGATAATGTTAGTCATATCAATGAAGATAAAACAAATAAATAAATAATGTCTTAGCCTTGAAACTTAATATTTATCCTTTAAGATGGTAGAGTCTCGTGCTGCAAAGAATAAAGTAGGGGAGAAGAGAGAAGATTTCTTATTGATCTTAAATAATATTCAGATGTATATTACAACGAAGGAAACCCTTATATTTATAGGGAAAAACTGACTAGGCCTCCAAATAAGAAACTGAATTGGTATTTAAGTAAGATTTCTAACTCTTAAAGGAATCTACATAATAGACAATAACCATAAATAGAATATGTTTATAACAAAGTTAAATAATTTCACATAAAATGACACGAAGAGAGTATTTCAATCACCTAATACTCTTTTCCAAAATGGATTTAATATATTTTTAAGAACATTCCACAGAACTTTTATGCATTAGATTTGACATATATTTGGCTCTTGTAGATATATTTTAGATTCCATTAAAATTTGTGCATGTGTGATTAGTATACAAATATGAACCCAAGAGAATAATTTGATTTTAAAAAAAATTGAATTTTCAAAACCTGCACCAGATGTAATATTTCGGTGTATCCTAAACTAAATTATGAGGCTATACTTTCAAATTTAGATTATTTGAATTACTTGATGTGTAAAATATAATATCAAATTAAAATACCGATTTGACAAAATAAATAGCACATAATATGAAATGAACGAAAAAAAAAAAGATTAACTTATTACCAAATTATATGGTTAAATAGAATATCTAAATCATCTGCTGCAAACATATGTTCCAATTTTCATACGTCTCACATGCAAAACCTTTCATTTTGAATCAACTAAGAACCTTATACAGATATTCAAAAAATCATAAATAATTTATAAAATTAAAAAAAGCAAAAAAAATCATAACTATAGAAATTCTTAAATTAATTATAAAATGCATCGGTCTCGATCATTACTATTAGAGCTGTCAATACGGGTCAGTCCACCCTATCCGAGCTAGCCCTTACAGGCTTTGGAATTTGACAGGTCAGGCCGCGCTAGCTTCTTATTTTTATGGGCTAAAAATAGCTAGCCCAACACATTTGTACGTGGGCCGCGGGCCTTGCCGAACCCCCATATTTTTATTGTTATATTTTTTAATAAATTTTTCAATTAAATTATAATTTAAACATATTAAAATAAATAGCAACAGGACAATATTACATAGTAT
>JAABOM020061442.1:0-11009 GCA_011800125.2 Solanum clarkiae
CATACTAAGAAATTGACTTTAACATATATGCTCAATTAAAAATCCTCAATTAAAATCCTATATCATATGAAGGATGACTCAATCTTAGATTAAAAAAAAATTAGAGTGTTACAGAAATATGACAAGTGAGAATAGAAATTGCTTGAAGTTGGCAGCTAAGATCATGTGGTAAAAATTTGGGACCCTTCTAAATTGGGTTAAAGGATACTTAATATTCCCTAGCTTCCATGATAAGTTAGAAAAGAGTTGTAAGTTAGTATAAGATAGTGCACCCTTGAATATGAAAGGATTTGATGTTGAAGTGGTATTATATTAGTAATGGTTACGTATATGTGCTGAGAATAAGAATAGAGGGCATAAGGTAGTAGATCTAAGCTAGGCTCATGATTGTGAAAAAGAGAGTCGTGTTAAATTTATAGAGTTATGAGCTTAGCTAAGTGAGAGGCTATAATGGGTGAGTGGATATTATCTAATTCATGAAAAGAAGTGTGATTATAGATTATACTTAGACAGACCATGAGTTGGAGAATTGCTTCTATCATGAGGTTTGGTAATCTAACAATTCTTGACCTTACCTAGTAGTTTAGAATTATTAAAGTATATATATATGTGAGAAGTGTGGATGCATGTCTTTAGTATTAAACTTTAAGCTTGAACTTTAGTAAAGGGGGACAGCAGGATGAGAGTGACACCCTTAATTAGAGGTTTGGTCTAGTAGGCTTAGCATAGTGTAAGCGAGGAAATTAAGCTATTGAATTGAAAGAAGTATAATGTTACAAGAACATTGCGAGTGATCCTTAGATAAAGATAGGGAGATTGAGGTTAGGTCATTAGATCAGAAGAGAGCCTAAGACGTACCTCCAAGATAGTCTATAAGCGCGAGATATGTTGACTAAGTATTTTGCTATGAGGTTTTAGTGGGCTTGAGTTTCTAAAATTTTATCTGATAGTTATGAGTTGGGATGATATGACTGGAGAGTGTAATGTTGAGGTTAGTACTAGACCTTAAGCTTAAAGTATGAGGAGTTGTGTGAAAAGGGAGATGACGTTGTGATAGTGATAGTATTAATTGGACAATTACTCTAAAGGGCTCCCCATAGTATATGCTCGGGATTAAGAGGTTGACTTTCGAGGAATGCCATGTGTGACTGTGGTGTAGGTGCCCTTGGTAGGAATAGTGGATTGAGGATAGATCATTAGATAACAAGAGGCTTAAGAGGTGTAGCCAGGATAGTGTAAAACGGTGTGAAGCTCCAAGTTATGACGGCTACACAAATCTGGATAGTGTAATTGAGTTGTCAAGGTGGAGTAGACTAATGTAGACCTCCTCTACTACCCTTAAGAGTTGAGTCTCGGGGAGGATAGTCATAGATAATGAGGAGATCTCTGTTATAGTTCAGGCTTTCTTCAGTCCAATGTAAGTGAACATAGAGGATCAGTGTTAGCAGATCAAAAAAGAAGATATTAGATCATAAGTCATAGAAAACGGCTATTATGCCACTAAGAGTAGCAAGAATGGGAGACGCCTATAAAGATATGTAGAAGAAAGTTAGAAGTTGGTATCTTGAAATAAAGTTTAGCCGCAGTTTCACATCTTTGAGTAGTAAGTAACAGGAAGATATAAACATTCTGTACATAGTGGTCCTCCAATCGTCTAGAGGGTTGTACTTATATCATATTGAAGAGAATTAGTTCACAGACTTAGAGAGGTGACCTTTGAGCTAAGGGGGAGATGTTGACATAATGAGCCAAGGAAAACCTTGAGCTTTTGATAGTAATGAGTTGATCAGAACGATCATATTTATTTTTATTTATTTCTATTTGTAGTTAAACTTTATTTAAGCTCTTGTAATTTAAGGTCAAATATTTTAATTAATAGTTACTAGTTGATTAAAAAAATAATAATAACAATAAAAGCTTCTTCTATGCAAATAAATAAATAAATAAATAAATAAAATTTAAAAAAATCTAATACCTTTCCCTACAAGATATTAAAAAAAGCCAAAAATTTTTTTAAAAATAATAGCCAAAAAAATTCTAATACCTTTCTCTCCAACTAAATCGAAATAAAACTAAACTTCTAAATCTTTCCCTTTAAAATATTGAAAATAGCCAAAAAAAAAATAATAATTAAAATTTCCCTCCAAAATGACAAATCCAAATCAAATAACCACCAAATACCCACATCTCTTTCCCCTTAATATCCTAACTTCGTACTTGATGACTGATGCATATCTTTCCCCTTAATCCATTCCTTCTATCACCCTCTCCCTTCTCCTTCCATCAATTCTTTATTTTAATCTTTTGGTGTGTGATTTTTGCTAATTAATTTTTTTTTAGGTACTACAAAATGAAAGAATGGTAAATATGTTTTTAAATATAAAGATAATTCATCATAACGTGGGTTGGATGATTCACGATCTAATTATATATAAAATTTTCATTGTTTCAATTTGATGTGGAGATTAAAGTTGCTTCACCTTGAATAAAAGATTGAAGGACAACAACTCAAATTACCAAACAAATGTTATAGAACTTTTTTTTATATTTATCAAAGTGTATTTTGAAGAATTTAAAATTGTAATGTTGATCAAGTGATTCTACACAAGTTTGTATTACTTTAGTTTGACATGAATTTAAACTCATGGAGTTTATTAATATAAATTTGTTTAGTAAATTTGATTCATATTAAATGTGTTATTTTTTCTATTATATAGAAGAGTCAATGGAAGGATAACCATGCCTATGAAGAGTTGTACAATGAACATTATAAATTGTACTATATAGTTGGCATTATCTTATTTCTTCAACGATAGTCTCTAAACACATGTAATACATGTTGATCAATTTATTTTATATCATTTTAATTTTATTGTCTATTATAAATTTACTTATTCATTATCAACTTCATTCATATACTATGAATCTCAGTTCTTATTGAATTTTCACGCTATTTTTTTATCGATCCTATTTTTAGCATTCATTATAAAGAATTAAGTTATTTTTTAATATAATTTTTAAAATATTTTTAACAAAGTAAAAATCAATAGTGTTCAAATAATTTTTTTTCTTTTTTAAGATAGCTAAAATAAATATATTTTTATTCCAATATTTTGTTATTTTATGATATACAACAAAATTTAATGAAACTGTGGTTGTGTGTGTTGGATAAAAATAGTATTTTGGTATTATTTTATAAAATAAATTTTTACTTGGCTTAATATATTAATAGCACCAATAAAATTGTTAGTAAAATTCATTTTGACACTCGACCTACAAGTTTTTCTGAATGAGCACCTGAATACACAATATAATATTCATATGAGACTTTTTTGTTCAAATTTTGAAAAATAAAAAAACTTTATATGCAAGTTCACAAACGTCAATTATATAATTATGTTAACCACATAAAATATGTCATTTCATTTGAAATACATATAATTAATGAAAGTGTGATATTTTATAGTCAATATATGTTTGTTCAATTCAATGTTTATATTTCACATAAAATTAAAATGAATATTAGATTAGATGATCTTTTTAATGTTGGTTGTCGCAAC
The DNA here is from genome assembly GCA_011800125.2 of Solanum clarkiae. Taxonomy (NCBI): domain Eukaryota; kingdom Viridiplantae; phylum Streptophyta; class Magnoliopsida; order Solanales; family Solanaceae; genus Solanum; species Solanum clarkiae. The sequence continues at coordinate 3,561 of JAABOM020061442.1, forward strand.
TTAAATAAGTTATAAATTCCTTTTTAATTTTATAAAAAAAAATATAAAAATTGCGTTCAAAGTGTAATGCCCATTGTGACTGACTCTCAATGGTATTTACGTGAAAATATTTAAAATTAATTTACTATTTAAAAATATGATTGATCACATACAAATACAATTTAAGATCGTACCATTGGGCCCGTTAACGGGCCTTTTGGTATCTAGTTTTAGTAGAATTATTTATACATATTATTTTGAAGGTTTGATGGAAATAAACTTTCATATTTATTGTTAAGATAATAATAATCTTTTATAGAAATCCACATATCATCTTATGTAAATATTGATCTTCTATCATAACATTTTAAGTCCACGCAAATTTAACTTTTAAAATATTGAGATCATATTGTGAAGGTCCTAAAACATCACAAATTAAACTAAAAAAAATCCACAAAGTAAAAAGTCATTTTGTGGAGGGCGTCGTGGAGGTTTATTATAACCGCCATATATATGCTTGTGGCAAGGATAATTGTAGCATTTTTAAAGATCACCGCAATTATATTTATGGAGTCCCTAAACTGTCATAACTTGACAAAATAACCTCCATAAATTAACTATTTTTTGTACTTGATGAAAATATTGGGTCCGCTAATTAAATGATAACAGTGGAGTGATTTTCTAATGTAATTCAATTAGTTGAATGATTTAATAAAAATTGTTAGTTGAATGGCGATTTGATAAATTAATTTATGATTTGTTATAACAGGTGACAGGTTGATTACTTACCCATTCGTCAAACTATTGATGATAAATATCTACTTTATACAGCTATTTATGATGACAATATCTACTTTTATAGAGTTATTTATGATGACCAAATTTTATGTGATTTAATTTCATGATATTTCTCATAAATATTATCTAGTCTCTCAATAAAAATAAAATTTTTATAAAACATGAGAGACGTCATTAAAAAGACGTTACTCGTTCTATTTATAAAGATATTTATATTATACTTTACAATGTCATGTAATAAAGGATATATAATTAAAATAATATTTATAAGACTAAACCTAAATAGATAGGACACAAAGGAAGTAGCAAAGTGCAACAACAGATCTGGAAGTACACTATGGAAAAGGTAATTAAACAAGTTCAAGATTTTTCTTCTTTGTCCAAGTAACTGAATTTTTTTTTAAATCTATCTAGTGTTCGATATTGTAACACTCGGTGAAAAGACTACATTACTCATAGAATTGATTTTGCACATAAAACATCTTCCCATGCTCCGTTTATAAATTCGAGATCGAATTTGCGATCAGTGCGAGAATTTGTGTCGAAAAATGGTCTCGACTCGATTTTTATGCTATCGAGTCAAATTATTTTTTTCAAAAAAATCCAAAACAGTGGGCTTTTCGCGCCCCTTCCATGACGCGCCAGGGACACGAAATTCCACTTGTCTTTTTTTCGTGAAATTTGACGTAAACTGGAAATTTTGAAAACCAGGGATCTAACACTGGTGCACGACGCACACCAGTACAAAAAGTACTTTTTTTTCTTTTAATTGGGAAAGGAAGTTTCGACCTTTCCTACATCCCATAATCCTAAACTAGTCAATTTTCAATCGTTTTAATCATAAAAATGCATTATTCTCTTCATAAACGTTAGAATAGGTTCAAGAAAACTCAAGCGTATATTCAAGATGCAAAGCTAGGAATTTCAAGAGTTCTTTTCAATTCTTCCAAGAAGACGATTCTCAGGTATGTAAGGCCACCAAAAATCTTATTTTCGTACTTACTCTATAATTGTTATCAAGAATACTAATCAAAAGTCAAGCCCATTTTTATTCTGCGGTCTTATGGAGAAATTCTAGAGTTTTGTTACGAAATTCTTATTATTTCATGATAATTATGCCAAGAACATCAATTGTTGAGTAGTTTTCGTTGGATTCCTAAAGCATTGATGTATTTACAAGAACCCTAGATGAGTTTTGATACCCATTCCATTATCATGCTTTAATTGCATTAAAAAGTTACTTCAGATAAAGTATAGTCAGTTTCTAGAAGTATCCCAACATGAAATATATAAATAGTTTATTAATATTACCATCTTTTGAGTATTGATTATCGGTTTTGAAAAAGAAAAGTATCAGTATAAGTACTTTTATGAATAATGAAGCATGAAATTTATGATTTTAGCCAGTTTTGAGAAAAGTTAAGAGAAAGATAAGTTGGGCTAAGTCGCCAAAAGATCAAGATAAATTTTGAGAATTTATATTCTTTAAATTATGAGCTATATAGAAACTATTTTGGGAGTAGTATTGAGCACCGATATAAGTGAGAGTAGAATTAATTACTTGAACTCATAAATTATATAGCCAGCATAGGATAGGATTGTACCAAGGTACACTCCTCACTTGCCACTGAGATGGCCCAATTTTTGGGATGGATTCTCTCCCCTAGTTCTTCGTCTCCTACCCCGGTAAAGTACGGAATGGCTTTGGCAGCGTGGGTAAGATGTTGTATCACCACGAATCTCATAGTGGTGGTTATCGGTTAGAAAAACTCCCTAAGCTAAAACAAGTTAGTTTAACATTTGTACTTTCAGCTTATGTTAAATTTTCAGCATGTATTGCATTTATTATTTATGCTTTTATTATTGAGATATGTTGCATTTACTTTAAAAGTATAACCTACTTAGAGATTTTGGTTTGGCCATTTTACATACCGGACAATCCACGTACTGATGCCTTTGGCGCTGCATCATTTCATGATGCAGATTCTAGTATCCACATGATAGCAGGTATTCAGTACACCAGCTTTTCGGAGGCAATGGGTGAGACCTCTTTGCTTTCACAGGTCTCTAGTCAATTGGTATTTATATTCTTATTTTATAGTCAGGTAGTCTTGTATCTTGTTGCAAGCACCTATGTCAGTACAGTAGAGGCTTCATGTACAGAGTTAGTGAGTCAGTCTAGTCTTTCCATTCAAATATTTTAAGCATTATTGCTAATTGTATGAAAGGATATTTTCAGACTTTGTTTAAAGTAGGATTGAGATTATTTGAGTTTTCCTTAAATATTTTAAAAGGTTCATATTGTAAAGTTTATGCATGCATGTTTAAGTTTCCAGATGAGTAAGTCAGCCAGTCCAAGGGTTCGCTTGGGGACCAGCAATGATTCTCAAGTGCCGGCCACGTCTAGGGTGTAGGCTCAAAGCGTGACAAACTTGGTATCAGAGGGCAGAGTTCAAGTGTCCTAGTGTGTCTATGACGCCATGTCTGTAGGGTCTTATTTATGGTTGTGAGGGCCCCATTTCTATAAATGGGGGACTATTGACATCTAAGAAAAATCTCCCTTCTTTCATGCTCTACATCGTGCAATAAAGTTACTTTCTAAGAAACTTGTCTTTATTAGTGCGGTTTCCAGATTCATTCGACTACCTCCCATAATTAAGGTAGTTGAAACAGAAAATTCTAATTTTTATTGTTGAGTTACCTTCAAACAAAGTATTCAGAAAGCAAGAGGCTACACTAGGCTCGAGATGAGCCAACTATTGTGCTTGAGTTATTGATCAATAATAATGCACTCTTATTCATATGAATAGTGCGTTCGAGATAAAGTAAGATATGATGTTTTCCAAACTATGTTCCTTCAATCATTCTGCAGACATTATTCTTGAGAGAAAAGTTAAGTCATGTCTCTAATACTTTGTAGCATCCCCTCCCCTTGAGAGAAAGGGATTGAAGTCCTTTTTAAATCATGTGGCAGAATATTCCTAGAGCTTGAAAGATGTAGGAATCATGACGAGTGAGAATTGAAATTACTTGAAGTTGACAGCGTGAAAATCCGGGACCCTTGTAAGTTAGGTTAAAGGATAGTTAATATTGACTAGCTTCCATGATAAGGTAGAAAAGAGTTGTTAGCTAATATAAGATGGTGCACACTTGAATATAAGAGGAATTGATGTTAAAGTAGTATTGTGTTAGTAATGGTAAGTATATATGCTGAGTATAAGAACAGAGGGCATAAGGTAGTAGATCTAAGCTAGGCTCATGATTGTGAAAAAGAGAGTCATGTTAGATTTATAGAGTTATGAGCTTAGCTAAGTAAGAGGATATAATGGGTTAGTGGATATTATTTAATTCATGAAAAGAAGTGCGATGATAGATTATACTTAGACAGACCATGAGTTGGAGAATTACTTCTTATCATGAGGTATGATGATCTAATAATTCTTGACCTTACCTAGTAGTTTAAAATTATTAAAGTATATATGTATATGAGAAGTGTAGATGCATGTTTTTAGTATTAAACTTTAAGCTTGAACTTTAAGTGAGTATCATGTAAAAAGGGGACAGCAGGATGAGAGTGAGACCATTAGTTAGAGGTTTGGCCTAGTAGGCTTGACATAGTGTAAGCGAGGAAATTAAGCTATTGAATTGAAAGAAGTATAATGTTACAAGAACATTGCAGGTGATCCTTAAATAAAGATAGGGGGATTGAGGTTAGGTCATTAGATCAGAAGAGAGCCTAAGACGTACCTCCAAGATAGTCTATAAGCGCGAGATATGTTGACTAAGTATTTTGCTATGAGGTTTTAGTGGGCTTGAGTTTCTAAAATTTTATCTGATAGTTATGAGTTAGGATGATATGATGGGAGAGTGTAATGCTGATGTTAGTACTAGACCTTAAGCTTAAAGTATGAGGAGTCATGTGAAAAGGGAGATGACGTTGTGATGGTGATAGTATTAATTGGGGAATTGCTCTTAAGGGATCCCCATAGTGTATGCTTGTGATTAAGAGGTTGATTTTCAAGGAATGTCATGTATGAATGTGGTGTAGGTGCCCCTTGGTAGGAATAGTGGATGGAGGATAGATCATTAGATAGCAAGAGGCTTAAGAGGTGCAGTCAGGATAGTGTAAAACAGTGTGAAGCTCCAAGTTATGACGGCTACACAAATCTGGATAGTGTAATTGAGTTGTCAAGGTGGAGTAGACTAATGTAGACCTCCTCTACTACCCTTAAGAGTTGAGTCTCAGGGAGGATAGTCATAGATAATGAGGAGATCTGTGTTATAGTTCAGGCTTTCTTCAGTCCAATGTAAGTGAACATAGAGGATGAGTGTTAGCAGATCAAAAAGGAAGATATTAGATCATAAGTCATAGAAAATGGCTATTATGCCACTAAGAGTAGCAGGAATGAGAGATGCCTATAAAGATATATAGAAGAAAGTTAGAAGTTGGTATCTTGAAAGAAAGTTTAGCCGCAGTTTCACATCTTTGAGTAGTAAGTAATAGGAGGATATAAGCATTCTGTACATAGTGGTGCTCCAATCATCTAGAGGGTTGTACTTATAGCATAGTGAAGAGAATTAGTTCACAGACTTAGAGAGGTGACCTTTGAGCTAAGGGGGAGATTATGAGATAATGAGCCAATACAGACCTTGAGCTTTTGATAGTAATGAGTTGATCAGAACGAGGTGTCAATGCTTTCTTATCTCGTATCCTTATGTTTTATCGTGATGGTGCTTTATTCCTATCTTATGCAAGGGCACCATGCCCATGATCCATACTCATTTTCTCTATGTTGATATGTGTTCATGTTCAGTTTTTAAAGTGAGAAGTGATAACTTCATTTAGCAATTTTGATCTTAACTCATGAACCAATAGTCTTAAGTCTTTTCGTTATCCTAAGCAAGGCCTAAGCTTTCCAGTATATACGGTTCCATATAAACTTGTGATGAGCCCCTAGTGGAATCAAATCATATTACGAATGTCCTCATATCTGATTTTCTAAAGGAATTATTCTTACGATATTGTACTCTAAGCCCTCCTAGAAATTCTGCCTTTGGTATTGATAGTGCTGATGATAGTTAATGAGTTGTGTCGAATGAAAGGGAATGGGTAACGTTATAGTACGCTTATTCCATTTAAGATTATAGATAAATATGAGACCTAGTAATATGTAACAGACAGGAAAGGGTAGATTAGCATGCCCCATAATAGGAGTTAATAAGATTGTGGGTATACAGGTGCTATCATAAGTTTGAAGATTTCTAAGTAATGTCGACCTTTGAGAAGCTATGAAGTGATTAGTATGATAAACTAGAAGGTGTAATCGTCATTAAGTTAGGGATAAATGTAGGCTACTAGTGACTTTTCCGATGGTTTCCAAGTAGATGTGTGGGAATGGTATTCCTTACAAGCAAGCCTCCAAGAAAGTGCAGCACATAGTCCTCATGGATTAGATTGGCATTAGTGTGATCAACTTAGAGGTAGCATTTGGTGACCTTGAATTAGGCTTTAAAATGATGGCAGTATACAATAAGCTTAGGTGATGATGGGAGTTGCAAGCTCCTGTTAATGAAAGGTAGAACTCGAGGAAAAGAGCACAGTAGTAAGGAGGATTAGTTTAGTGATCTTGAATGAAATGGGAGTTTAAAGGTGATTATTGAGGATTGTCCTTTTATGAATATGATTATCTCGTGAATAACACCTTGAGGCTTAGAAGTAGGCCTGAATGGAAGAGGAGGAGGTGGTAAGATAAAAATTGAGTAAGAGCTATACGCTTAAATTGATGGAGTTAAGTTTTCCACTCTTGAGTCATTGTTCACCCATGATTTGGAGCATTTGAATAATTAGGTTCTTGATGTGTATATTCCTTAGTCCGAAGAGAGACTAGTAAGATCGATGAGGGGTGGAGATTTGGAGTTATTGAGTATCATCGAGTCTTGCATGTAACGACCCTGAAATTTTATCTACTTAAGTTGGAATAGTGTAGGGAGAATTTTTTGAAAAAAGAAAAAGTATACAAATTAATTATTTCAAGTCTGAGACCACTACAACTCTGGAGTAAAAGTTACTAATTCACTAAGTGAAGGTTCAATGCAGAGCACTCCTTCATTATGCAAAATAGTCTTCATTCGGCTGATAAACTCTCTATAATATTAAAATAAAATGAGTGGGGGATTGTTAGTGTGCATTTTTTTACATTATTCTTTATTATTGCACTATCCGCTTATATTATTTTTTCTTTACGTGATAATGCTCCTTTTTATTTTTTTAATTAGTGATAATGTTCCATTTGCTTAAAGTGTTGTACTACTTAGTATTTCTATTCACTTTAGTGCTTAAGTGTTGCATTTAATATCTCCACTTGCTTGTTGATAATGCTCCAGTTGGAGCAAATGGCGTCTTTGCCTCTATATAAAGAGATTGTTTTAGCTCTCTTTAGGCAAGAAAAAAATGAGAGAGACAAGGCAGAAACGAGAGAAAATAAGAGTTAAGGAAATAAAAAAATATTATTTGCTTAATAATTTTGAGAATTTTATAACCTGAAAGGAGGTGTTTTATTGTGTAGAGTTTCGGTGATTTTATTCTTGTAAGTTACTCCTATTTTCTAAATCTTTTATAATAAGATATTTTATGTAAATGAGTTTATTTTCGTGTACTTTTAAGTACTTTAT
>JAABOM020061443.1:0-11009 GCA_011800125.2 Solanum clarkiae
TAATAATAATAATAATAATAATAATAATAATAATAATAATAATAATAATAATAATAATAACAATAATAATAATAATATCATATGCAAGAATTCACAAAAAAAAAATACCCATAACGATTCATAGATGTCATGAAAGCCTAGGACCTAGACATGACACGGCAAATTGAAAGCCCAAAGACAACTCAAACAAGTTTCTTAGCATATTGTGTACACATCCTTGATTGCAGAAGCAAATTAAACATAAATAAGAGTTAAATAAATAAAAGGGGAAAGGGACTAAGATTAAACATTCATAATAACAATAGAGTAAAAAAAGTCAAGCTTCAACAACATAATTAATCCATGACATAATATCCAATGACACATCTAACATAGAATGGAGCAGGGGCCAAGATACTTTCCGGGCTCACCCTCATTTAGTAAGTATTGAACATAAGAACAAGAATCTGTAAAGCATGAATGAGAATAGCTATCGCCATTGGAATTGAGGACTCACCAACTAGCTTCTTCACAAGAACCAACTAGCCACGTAGAGGAGGATAATCAAATGGATCTCTGGTCCCTACATGATAATATCATGTAGTCATAGAGTATGTGTTAGTACGTTTGAATGTACTAAGTATGTGGGATGAAATGCAACAAGAATCATGAGCCATAATAAAAAGATGCTTAATCATATTCAATGAATATAAGATCAATATGCCATGTGTAATCAATGCGTAAGATGAAACATGCTTAAGAATAATTGTACTTGCATGTCTTGTTTAACAACTTAAAGTAACATAAATAGATCATCCAACTACCTTTTACTAGAGGGTGAGGGATATAGCATATGTCATAACCCCTTCTAGTAGGTAATGGGTAGTACATTAGGGTAGAGGAGTAGCATAGGTCGTAACACCTACATTAAGTATGAGATAATGGATAGTATATGAGGGTAGAAAGATAGTATAGGTCATAACCCCTACATATAAGCATAAGATAATACATAACATTAAATCACATATGAGGGTGAGGCGTACCACATAATTCATAACCCCTTCATATGGGTATATGAAATTGCATAACATCGAATCGTATATGAGGATAAGGTATACAACATAGTTCATAACCCCTTCATGTAGAAATTGGCCTTGTATAGAGGGTAAGACATATAACATAGTTCATTAAGCCCTCCTAATAGGCTTCACAATTCACAAGAGCATAAACCTTAGCATAAGAACTCAATAACTCATCAACGATCGAGACTTGTAAAAATCATGCAATAGGTCATAGGAAAACTTGAGAATTCTTGTCAAGACATTTTATCAAACACTTGATGGGTATTCAATGCTAGTTCAAAGTCATGCAATTCAAGAGTAAATAATATGAGAAAACTCAATGAAAATCAACCCACTAACACATAATAAAGCCGTCATGTAAGATACTGATGTGAGGCCAAAATTATATATTTTTGGTAATTATTTACCTTATATTTAATGCTTTTATTTATCCTTTTTGAGCATAAATTTTATGAATTGTACTAAATTGTGTATTTTATTTGTAGGATTAATTTGGCGCCAAAATGAAAAGATTTGGAACTCAAACGGATTAAAAAAAATTACAGAAGAAAACTCAAGCAGACAACTTAATGGTTTTAATTGAATATAATAATATATAATATTATATATGTTTTGCTCTTGATATATTGCAATTCAATTGCAATTTACATGAAATTTGCTGGAAGCTGTCATGTGGCAGCAAGCGAGTTGTTGAGGCAGTGTACAGCAATGGCGTGAAGGCCAAATTCCTTGCAGATTTAGATTTGTCAATTTGTTTTGGATTCAATTATTTTATTTAAATTTTTTTCCTATACTTATAAATATTTCATAAAATTAAGTTTTACATAACTTTTGACCTAGAGAGAAATAGAAGTCGTCATTAAGACCGGAGAATTTTGATTTCATCTTTTTTTCTCCATTATTATTTATTTTTATATTTATTTTTGAAGGATTTTTCATAATTTCTTCATGTCTATGTGGAGTTAAACTTCTCGTTCTAAGATTATGGTAGCTAATAAGATGATTGTTTAGTTATTATTAATTCGAAATTTGTTTATCATATTAGTTGTTCTTATATTTCTTTAATCTATATTTCATAGTCTAGCCAACCATAGAATAAATTTGTTGTTCAATCTGGATTCGAGGGATGTTGGAGTGGATAGAACAAAATAGTATAGGGAGCATGTTTAACTAGGAAACTAGATTGATTCGTGTAAGAGAGACCAGTGACAACTACCCTTACACCTCGCTTGGTTCAAAATATAGGAAGATAACATTAAAACATTTTTATTGATGTGTCTATCACCACTCAATGATGTAGTAAGACAGTCAATAAAGGTAGAACGACAAAGATGTGCAACCCTGTTAAGGTAATTTTAACCCTGTGAATAAGCAACTAGATAATCAAATAATTTGATCAAATAGAGACAAAACATGATTATTAGCTAAATCATAATTTTAGATCGGTTCATTCAGTGATTGTGTAAAAATATTTCTCATCTTGGTTAATTATTTACTGCTTAAATAAATAATTAGAATTAATATAGCTTAGTAAATAATTAATCGACAAGTCCTTTTGGTTCGACATTCGATCTCTGAAAAGAGTCACTATATTACTTGGGTTGACCACATACACTTGTGTGTGCTAGGAAAGCAACAAGTCTTTGGCACCGTTGCCCGAGACTTAGAAATTAATTATATTTCTAGGTTATATTTTTTTAATTATTTTATTATTATTATTATTATTTTATTTTATTTTATTTTTGCCGTTTGTGTGAATTTTTTTTAAAAAAATTAAAAATATTTTTTGTACCGTTATTGATATGGATGATTGGGATAAATGGTGATTGGGTGATGGATATTCTTGTCAATATTGTGATGGAGCCCACTTGAATATCGAATGTCATACTATTCAGAAGAGCAGGTTGTGTGCACCTATCCAATCCTTTAAATGGAACATTTGTCATATATATGGTGGTCAAGATGGTTATTGAAATGGTTGTCCGAACTTGTATCCTCCTCCCTCAAACCCCAATTATTATTCTTCTATTGTTTATGATATTGACAGGGGTAATGAAATGGAGCAAGCAGAATAAAAAGCTTATACTAGTGAGCTATTGCGGCAAATATTGTAGCTATCAAAGAAGACAATGGAGCAACAAAAAGAAGTGAATGCCCACCTCACAAATATAGCTACCCATGTAGCGGAAATTAAGCTCAAACTTGAGGTAGATCGATTTGGCTTAGATGATGTTCATGACAAAGAGGCTCATGTGAACACAAAGGTTGACTTGAATGATGTCCAATCACCATTTGTTGATGTTGAGAAGAGTACACAAGAGAATGTTAATAATAATACAATTCATGAATTATAGCTGTTATGACGAAAAATAGCTTTTGTGAAAAGAAAATCAAAAGCATTTTAAAACTTAATTTTATAAGAGAAAACCAATTTCTAAAATTCGAAAGAAAAGCAGAGTCGCCACCTAATTTTAGGATAATTAGGAAACCAAAAGGTATTTAAAAAGATCTAACAGAAAAATCCTTTTAAATCCAAAGAAAGGGTTCGGGTTCACATTTTCACTTCGAGAAGGTTTTACGCACTCGAAATGGCAGCTAAATATAGTTATCTGATGATTATCAAATTTGACTAACTTTAAAAAATTTATTTGTCTTGAGAAAAAGTTTGACTGGTTTTGACATTGATTAAATTTTTTTCAAATAGCTGCCAATACTTAAAAAATTGATTAGGTTTTAAAGGGGGATTATATTTGGAGGGATTTAACCAGATTGAATATGACTGAAAGGATTTAGCTAAAAATTAAACTAAATTATATCTTTTATCTTTTTCTTATATTATTTTATTTATTTTATATAAGCATTTTTAACTCTTTGTGCCAAAAACATTTTCCTTTCTTTAAATAGAACAAAATTAAACAAACATAGCATAAATGGCTTTGGCGTCGGGGAATTCAATTAGGTTAGAACCAAGTAAGAAGTGTTGGAGTTAGACAAATATCACAAGCATATAAATATACAATAAATCAAAATAATATTGGGCTTGAAAAGCACAACTTTTCGAACACCTGTCCTATTTCTACATGTTTGGGTCTGCCAAACCCGTTAGAACATTCCAGTTGCTGCTCCTTGGCTGACTCGATGAGGGAAAAAATTAGGCCTTCATGGCCTAACGAAGATGCAATGGTAAAAAGTCTTCATGGACTCGGATTGGATCACATGCAAATGAAAGAAAGAAAGATTAGAAACCTTATATAAAAATATAGCTCCAACACTCAAGTCAAGAATTATTACCCGCAACATCATTTTAATCCCAAACATATTCAGCTGGCATTAACAGTAAATAGGCACACACATAAAGATACTTAAATGAGCAGTTCTTCCAATCAAGAATTAGCACAATAAAGATCAGTTTCACAATAACATATAAATTTGAACCAGCAAAGGAAACAAAGAGATGAAAAATATCATCACTAGACATTTTGTCACATGGAACAGATGAACAAATGACTTAGTTGAATTAGAGATATATCATATATGACTCGTGATTAACTTTAAACTAAAATTATAGCATATTTCACAATAACAAAACCAGGCTCATCAACTTTATTGTAACTAAATTTCTAATCCATACGCGAGGACAAATGCGACCAACCAAGGTTTGGGAAGGCGAAGGAAGGAAGTAAAGTGAAACTGGAACCAATTTTTGATATCAAAAAACAACATGAAGCTTCAAACTGACTCATTTTGGACTCAATCAGCAGATAAATTCTGAAACTAAAGGGTACGAACAGAGGGTACAACTATGCATCATTCATTTTTAACAAGCTTCAGAATTTACGAAGACATATACAACTCAACCCAGTCAGATTCTGGGAAGAAATAAGCAAGAATAAGACTAAATGACCTTGATAGTCTAGTAGGTAAGTTATACTTACAGACTCAAGCAGATGACATCTTTAATGAGTCAACTATCATCAAATAGAACAACACTTTGTATGTTACAGTATGTCTTTGAGAAATAACACAATATTTACACTAGTTAACTCTTAAATAGCTAACAGTACATAGGAAAAGCTAGGCACAGGAACCTACTTTCTTTACCTTCCAACAAAATTTTAACAGGGTGAGGGTATATATGTTCATACTGGCAATCCAAAGAAAACTTAAAACCTACGAACAACCAAGCAGGAACCAAAGTAATATAATTCAAATAATGTACGAACGAACAATGTTCAAATAGTGACCGCAAATCATACTGAACAGGGGCTAGATGGTTACTGGTTGTGCATCTGAAATGAAGGCCTAAGAAACTTAGTGATGAAGATTTGTAAGACAACACGCAAATCAATATCGACTCATCACAGCAGGGATATTTACAGTCAAAACCTGTTCAGTACCAACATGAAAGCTTTAACACTCGCATCCAAATGCAATATAGGAAACTCAAAAAAAGAGATGAGGTCAGGGTATTACCTTTTTTTGAGTAACGACTATGACAAAGAGCTTGACGAAGCTTTGATACCACAAAACAGGGGTTTATTGACGGATTTTAGGGCTTTCAAAACTAAAAATTCAAACTTCAACAGCTATTGCCATAGATTATATTTTGGGATTTTCAGAAATCAAAAATTAACCCTGAGATCAGTTGAGTTCGCTGAGATTCTTGATTATCGACCACCTAAACTTTTTTAAGGTTTTATGGGATTTTCGCCTGCCGACCCCTTTCGAATTGATGACTGCCGCCCTTCCTCTAGGGGATTTTTCAGGTTTCTCTCTCTGTCGTCTCTGGTTTTTTCCCATTTTCTCTTTTTTTCCTGTTGTGAAGACTATGAGCTATATAGGGATTCAGTTTTTCCATTGGCAAAGAATGGGAAAAAGGGGAAGGGAATCGAAAAATGGAGAAAATTGATGGGAATCAGGTCTGGGAAAGGGGAGAGTGCAGGGGAAAGGTTTTGTGAGGAAGAGAATGGCATCGGGAAGGGGAAAAAGGGTTTGGGGAGAGGGAAAAATGATTTAGGAAAAGGAGAAGGCGTCGGGGAAAGGGATAGGGTTTGGGGAGAGGGAAAAACGATTTAGGAAAAAGAGAAGGCGTCGGGGAAAGGGATAGGGTTTTGGGAAAGGGAGAAGGCGCCGGGGAAAGGGGAAAGGGTTTTGGGAAAGGGTTTTGGGGTTAAGGAAAAAAGGAAAAATCAAGAAGAAGAAGCGGGTGAAGAAGAAGAGGGGGATGAAGATGGGAAATGGGTATGGCGGCTAGGGTTGGTAAAGGAGAAAGAAAGGAAAGAAATGGGGAAGAAGAAGAAGAAGGGGAGTGGGGGATGGGATATATCGGGCGCGTGTGGATCACGCGCCCATCTAATAATATATATTTTTTAAAATTTAAAAAATTGTTCGAAATCGTTAAAAAATGCAAATAAAACTCAACGACTAATTTGACACTATGGAGGATAAAAATTGGGTGTCAACAGCTGTCCCTTTCTTTGGGTGCGATTGATGAAAGAGATCGTGGACAAAGAAACTTGACGAACTCAATTTTTAGCCGACAATGCTGACTTTAAGGAATTATGGCCGAGCCCTGGTTTTGGTTTTCCTACATATCTCAGGTTACATGAGAATTCAGGCCACTTGTAGTTCAAAATGCTTAATTTTACGCGCAAATTTGAAAGAAATCAAAAGCTATCCCAATGTCGAATTATGGAGAGATTGGAATCCTTGGGAATGAGATTTTTAGAGTAATGTTTGAATGCAGCCGAGCTTTCAAAATTGAGCCCGCTTACATATCCTTGGACTCAGAAATTAGGATGCTTGTAGTTCGGATCTATCGGTTTAAGAGGAAATTCCCTACTCGGAGATGACCTCTAGTTTAGGAGGAGTGACAACAAATTGAATTATGAAAAAGAGGCTTGCAACCTTTAAACCATAAATGTGGAACTCTTCACATTGAGAACTTACACGGACATAATTTCAAAATTCTTTGTATATTGTCACTCAGATTGGAAAATTGCCATTGGTGAGGGTGGAGATTATCCGAAAGTGGACAGGGGTGTGGTTAGATGGTGGTGGTAGTCGCTTCTAACTCATGTCCGAAGGGTTTGATGCCCCCTTCAGACTATGTCCCAGTTCGCTGCTAAGAGAAAGTTCCACGTTTTGCTGCGTCCTATTTGATGATGTCCACACCTGTGGTTTGTTTTGAGATTTCATCCTTTCAAATGCTCTCGATATTTCTGAAATAGAGTGTTAGTCAACATAATTTGAACAAGAGACGTCATCTTTTACCCCGTTTGATATTTATCCTTCTCCTTTCGACGTGATAGGTAATGAGTTGATGATGATAGCCCTCTTGGCAATAAATGTAATGCCTTCTCGACAATAAATGATGCCTTCTCGGCAAATGGATATGAAACATAATGCCTTCTCGGTAGATGAATAATGAAATGGCCCTTTTGGCAATAAATGTAGTGCTTTCTCGGCAATAAATGATGCCTTCTCGGCAAATGAATATGAGATGGCCCTCTTGGCAAATGAATATGAAATGTAATGCCTTCTCGGCAGATGAATAATGAAATGACCCTCTTGGCAATAAATGTAACGCCTTCTCGTCGGATGAATAATGAAATGACCCTCTTGGCAATAAATGTAGTGCCTTCTTGGCAATAAATAATGCCTTCTCGACAAATGAATATGAGATGGCCTTCTTGGCAAATGAATATGAAATGGCCTTCTCGGCAGTTGAAAATAAAATAGCCTTATCGGCGCTGAAGCTGGAAATAAAATAGCCTTCTGGGAGCAACCAAAAATAAATTGGTGCTTCGGGCGTAACGTTCTGGGCGTTAGTGATTGGCGCTCTGGGCGCGAACAGAATGGCACTCTGGGCGCGACTCTCTGGGCGCACTTGCAAAATAAAATAGCGCTCCGGATGCACCTACAAGATAGAATGGCGCTCTGGGCGCACCTGGTAAAATAGAATGGCGCTCTGGGCGCACCTGCAGAATAGAATGACACTCTAGGCGCACCTACAAAATAGAACGGCACTCTTGGCGCAATTGACAAATAGCGTGGCGCTCTGGGCGCGTTTGAATGCAATAGTACCTGGAATAAACATGTTTTCTGGCAAATAAATTAGTTCCTGCATAGACTGGAGAGCAAACTTGTTCCTGGCATAAATTGAAAAATAGACCTACCATCTGGCATAATTGGAGAAAAAGGGCGCTCCGGGTGCGGAGTGGCGTTCTGGATGCAGAGTGGCGCTCTGGGCGCGGAATGACGCTCTGGGCATGGAGTGGCGCTCTGGGCGAGGAGTTGCGCTCTGGGCGCGAAGTTGCGCTCTTCGCAATGCATGATGCTCTGCAATGCATGATAATATCGTTCCACGATACATGATAATGTCGCTCTACGATGCATGATCAATGACCTCACCGCGATATATGATAAAATGAACCTCATCATGAGTTTCTGTGATGCATAATACATGCTAAATTACCTGAGATTTAAGTGGGACGAAAGCTGTTTACACCTTGATTATCCTCTTGTAGGAAAGACCTGTAAAAATTTCTCTGCATCCACAGAAAATCTTTTAGTTATTTAGAAGGAACTGACCTTTGATAAATTGCTGGTGACTTGAGTGAGACGGAGCTATTTATGCCTCAACTGTTCTTTTATAGATAAGACCTGCAAAAATTCCTCCTGCATTCATAGAAAATTCCTTAGTTTTTTAAAAATGATAAATTGCTGGTGAACTTGGTGAGACGGAACTATCTACACCTCTGTTGTTCTTTTGTAGATGCAAAATTTTCTTGCAAAAATTTCCTGCATCCAAAGAAAATTTTTTAGTTTAAAAGGAACTGATCAGTGTTGATTCTTCGGTTGTCTGCTCCATGCTTTGTTCTTGACAGATTGTTTTGATCTCCCACCTCTTGGCAGAAAAATGTGACTTTCAGCGAAATTTTGAGGGCGTCCTCAAAATATCTATCCCAGTTTATGTGGTTAGGGATTGTCAGCTGATCAAAGCATCTTGAGAATTTTGAGATCTTTCTCAAAAATTCTGTCCCAGTTGAAGTTTCATTGCGCCCCAAACTTCATTTCGTTGTAGAAGACCTTTTGCATTCAAAATTTTTGAATTCCTTTCAAAAATTCTGTCCCAGTTTCCTTTCTGGGAATATGACCAAACCGTTGTGGCGCCTATATATCCCGTTGAGGCAGGAATCAGGTCAAACGTAGTTCCCTCTTGGGAGGTAGACCAAATATAGGTTTTGAATAAAAAGTGACCGAGGCCGACATAAGCCACCTACGTATTTCATTCTTGAGAATTCAGGTCAGACGTATTTCATTACAAAAGATAATAATCTGACAACAAACATAGGAATAATTACAAGCAAATATTGAGATTACAGGGAAAGAAAGTTTCTGATTTCTAAACACAGATGTCATATTGGTAGGGCCAAGGTTCGATCATGGCTTAATAGTTTGAAGAACAACTGTGTTACAATCAATTAAATCCTGGATTTTATACATTAGACTTATGCAATCTTCAGTGTCATGTACCACACTGTTGGAGTGGTAAGCACAAGTCCGATCACCTTCGATGAAATGAGAATTAGTTTGGTCGACTTTTGGAGGGACAAGTTGGATCAGTCCTGCAGCTGACAACCTTTCAAATATCCTCGTTCGGCTCTCGGTAAGTGGAGTGAATACCCTAGGAGGTTTCCTTCCTGCTTTTGAGTGAGAAAGGGTATAGTTATTTTGTGAGGCTAGAGGCACTCGGTGGTAATTGGGGTGGTTTTTAGGGGTTCTCCTTTTATTCTGTATGCTGGAGACGGCCGATACATCGTCTTCCCTTTTTCTTACTATCCCAGACATTTTAGCGGAAGTTGATATGTGGCTAATTTTACATGTCTTCAACCCTTCCTCAATATTTTCTCCTACCTTCAGTATGTCTGCAAACTTCACCCCACGAGCAATATCATTCTGTCGTAAAATTCTGGCTCTTGTGAGCGCACAAACACTTCGGTAATTTCCTTTTCTGACATGGGAGGATGCACTCTGGCGGCATTCTTCCTCCATCTGTAGGCATACTTCCGATAACTCTCCGTTGACTTCTGCTTGATCCTCTCCAACGAGTAACGATCTGGCATAATCTCAACATTATAGGCAAACCTTTCGACAAAGTCTTTGGCCATGGCGCTCCAGCTGGTCCATCGATTTACATCTTGGGAAGTAAACCATTCTAAGGCCTCCCCGCTTAAACTTCGACTGAAAAGCCGCATCAATAATGCTTCATTTTTCCCGACACCTACCAGCTGATCACAATATGCCCTCAGATGGGTCATGGGATTCCCACTCCCGTTGAAAGTATTGAACTTAGGTATTTTGAACCCTTCTGGCAGGTTCAGATCTGGGTGAATGCACAAGTTTTCATATTCCAGACCCACAGCGTCCGGCGTATAGTGAAATTTTTTCACGGCTCTAGCGATTTCTTCTCTTATATCCAATTTGGCCATCTCTTCTTTGGCCTTCCATTCCTTCTCCTTCTCCTCATAGTGGTCGACATCCGCATAAGGATTTTGTGGATTGGTAAGGATTGAGATATGAAAGGGGATTTTAGAAGGTTCAATTTGGGTGGCTGGTGAGTTATATTGGTACGGACCTCGATTTTCAGGAGGGATTGTCTACAGTATAGGCAATTTGAGAGGAGCCGCAGGCTTGGATAATATTCGGGTTCTGAAGAGAAAGTGGTACTTGGGGATAAACATTGGAAGGTCCTGCATCGTTGTTGACGGGAGAAGCTTGAATGGGGGTAATTGGTGGGTTTGTTGAGATAGGGATAGGCTGATGAGGAGAAGGAAAATGGAGTGAGGACCTCCTGTCGTTTGGAACGGGACGATTAGCAGTGATGGCCAAATTTGTCGACCCCTGAGTCTTACTCATTTCCTTTTTCATGTCAGCAATCTGTTG
>JAABOM020061444.1:0-11009 GCA_011800125.2 Solanum clarkiae
GCTGGGTAGGCTTTGGGGAAATGAAAATCAGGGAGAAAAAAGAGGAAAGGGGGGCGGTTGGGGATATAAGGGGGTTTACACGCGCCCGAATTAAAATTAATAATTTTTTTTTGAAAATTGTTTAAAAATTGTTAAAAATAAAAATAAAGCCCCCGATAATTAATTTGACACCGTGGAGGGAAAAAATTGGGTGTCAACAGCTATTACTTATCCGTGAATCCATTCACTTATTCGCCACCCTGATTGTGCATGGCTGTACCTACAGGCTTATGGGGGCTCATGGGGCGTTTAGGCTTAGACCCTAGGGCATTACACTCACGTACAACTGACCCTTGTTCTGATGATGTCGAGAGCTAGGCTCTATGATAGTTCCATGGGATTCTATGATGGTTTTGAGGGATTATGTGATTATCTATCAGCATGATTATTATGCGCAGGTGTACCTTCTAGGCTTATGGGGGCCCAGTTGGCATACAGGTATAAAAACTAGGTCCTTACACCCGTGTACAACACTATACCTTAGTTGGGGGTAGTTGTGGTATTGTCCTACGTAGTCTTCGACACTCGGTATCGATGTTCAGTACTTGGGTTTGTTCAATTTATTATTGTTCTTCATTTGATTGGTCTAGTTGTGCTTCGAGGGTTCCCAGACATGCCTATGCCATGATCTAAGTTGTTTTGCTACTTTGTTACAGTTCTATACAAGTGGACTTTACATATGTTCACTATTTCACTCGGTCGGCTAATGATGCCTACTGGGTGCCTTTTCTGGTACTCAGCCCTACTTCTGCATCTCCTTATGGTGTAGGTCCAGGTACAGATCGTGATAGTTTATTTGGGGAACATCGGGAGCACCTAGGAGACTTTAAGTGAGCACCAACAACTCTGGCTTTTTCACAGTATCCTTCCTATCGATGGTCGTCTTTTGCACCCAAAAATTAGCCTTGTACAGTAAAGATTGGAATTTGTAGGTGCACTCCTTGTTTTATATATTATTATGATTATTGATATAATTGTAAGATACGTTCTTGTGTTATTGTAGCTCTATACAGTTGATTTCTAGGTTCTGGGTAGGTTTCAGCGTATATATTATTGTTGTATCGATTTGGTTTAGACTAGAAAGTCAGGACAGGTACCCTTGGGTTGGGAATTGGCTTGCTTGTAGGTGGGACCAGCAGGCACCATCTTGACTCGGACCGAGTCGTGACAAGGTGGTAATAGAGCTTACGGTTCACTAGTCTCAGCAGTATAGAGCTACCGTCTAGTAGAGTCTTGTAGATGGTGTGGAGACGTCCGTGGCTTATCTCTAGGAGGCTACGGTATGTTTAGGAACTTTCTTGCGTTATGGATTCTAGTTGTGCTTCTTGTCAATGGTTCTTCAATTTTTGAGAATTCTGCTTCGTTCGTCCCTCCGTGTTGATATCGTATAGAGGCTAGACTCTGGGCAGGGGAATTGTTGCATCGTCAGTCCCAGATAGGGAGCCGCCCCCAGAACCCATTTAGTATAGGCTAGACGTCCTCGAGTTATAACAACTGGATAAGAAAGCTTGCAGGCATTGCGAATTTAGAAGGGCCTTAGCGACAAGCTTTGGGATTAGTACTTGATTGGTGGTGGCTATGTGTTTTTCTATGAGAAATGTTGTTAGAGATGGAGTTCTATGATACATATATTCATACGTCAACGGCTAATTAAAGGTTATATGGGCTGTGAGTATTTTTTATAGTGATCCTGAAGTCGAGATAAGTTGTGACTGAGGTAACGCTGAGCATTGGTGCGTCTCGGGTGATCGTATTTGATTACTTACCTACTGGTTTGACCTGTTAGGTTTTCTAAAATTGATGAGTATGTTTACCTTGTGGGATATGAGTAGTTGTCTCCTATGTTACGATGGTACCCGGGTGGTGGCTAAATGTAAGGCAAACTATATGATAACACATATGACTTAGTTGATGCTTACCTACTGGAGTGCGCAGTATGATACTGGCGTATATCATATTTGAAAGGCCGGTTGTCGGTCATACTCCTTGCTACACCTTATACCTCTATGGCCACAATTTTCTGTGGTGATTTTGTTGATGTACGACTTTTCTAATTGTGTGGTCACTGGATTGTTAGATGGATGTCATGCCTGGAGGCTTAGTTGGGCTTTTTATTGTAATATCAGATAATGTTGTGTTATAAGTTAAGCTGCCGACCACTCCTCCCTGGGGACTTGTTATGATGGTTAGCCACTAAGACTGTGTTGTTCGGCTTCCTGGCTAAGCTTGTCAATAGGAATGTTGCTCATTTTGCCAGATTGCCTGGTACTTAGGTTAAGTTTATATAATGTTACGTGTGTTGCTTCGTCCATTACTTGCTTGAGTGAGAGTTTTAAGCTTCTTTTATGCTCGGTCAGATATTGAGATAATGGAAGGTCCCTTTTATTAGTGGGGGATTAGGTATGATGACTGCAAGATTGTGATACGCTAGTCGAGTGATATTGTTGGATGGCCTCAGTATTGATATTGCCCTAGGGGAGGATTGACTTGTTTTTATTATGTAGTTATTGATATGGCACTCCAATTGGCTGGTTTGAGCCTATAGAGCTAGGCCTGTATGGTATAAACATGTCGTAAGGCGCCTCAGCAGTGGTCCAGGGCATCCAAGATAAACTAAACATAGCTCTGAGTTAACACTCGGGGTTATGCCAACTATGAATGCCAACTTGTATAGTTGAGATTTGGGACAGAGTGGTTTTGAGGGTTTCATCCCTGAGTGAATTCATATGGGTCGGAAGGTGAGGTGCGCTTGGACTGGATATGTCAACTCTATTAAGGTTTTGGAATGGGTTGGATCGGTTGCATCTGAGTTGGTCCTACCTCTAGCTTGTTCTACTATACATCCTGTTCTCTTCGTATCCATGGTGCATCAGTGGGTTGCAGATGAGTTACATGTACTCCAGAATTTTTTTTTTGTTGAGTTAAATAATGGCCGAATATTGTTAAGAGAGGTTATGGTGAAGGATAATCTGGGGGTTGTACCCGGATCTTTTATGGCCATTGTGAATGGATGATTGTTTCTATCAACCTGACTATTATGTTGTGCAGCAGGAATTTGATGACTTATAAGCATCGATGGATGTTGTTGCGGTTCTTTCCACGGGTTAATTGTTAGATGCTCTAGAATGAAGGGTTGAATGGTAATAAATACTAAGGACCATATTTGGAAACTGAGATACGATTGTCTAGGTATGAAGGGAAGTACAGAGAGCCTTTTGAGTGGGAAACTTGTTGTGTGTTTGTTGCGTCGATAATTGTTGGTGGCGATGACGGGTGGATTGGACAGCAAAGGAAGGAGTTTTTAGCCCTTTGTGTGAATGAGAGGATATTAGTTATTGTCCTCAATTATATGGTTAGCCTGTAGGCCATTTGTGGTTGATTGTGGTAATTGCTTATA
Organism: Solanum clarkiae; assembly: GCA_011800125.2. Taxonomy (NCBI): domain Eukaryota; kingdom Viridiplantae; phylum Streptophyta; class Magnoliopsida; order Solanales; family Solanaceae; genus Solanum; species Solanum clarkiae. The sequence continues at coordinate 3,437 of JAABOM020061444.1, forward strand.
TAAAGGACCCAGGAATGGAGTAAAAACCGTATATGTAAACCACAAGGACATTAATGAACAACTATGATTATCCGAACATCTGGTGATTTAGTACAGACAGGTATGCCTAGCTGATTGATCCTTATGACTTGTATGCTGATTAAGTAGATGGGGCAGATGGTGGATTCTTGGAACTTTCTTTTGGAATTGCCGCACCGACTTGCTGTTATATACAAACAGGTGGTTTGATTCTGGATAGTGATGGTGGCACTGAATTATTGTAGAATAGGGAACATACTTGTGACTTATATACTCGTGGTGTGGATTGGAGCCTACAGGTATGCTTGTGTCCGTAATTTCTCGGACGAAGGTCTTATTAGTTGGGGATGTTGTAATGACCCTCCAGGTTATTTATATGGTCTTGCTACTATTTTTTTGATACGAGCATGTGTATAATGACCTCAGGTCTATTGAGATGATTATTCGTCGGCTTATTCGAGAGTTATGTGGATTTTTTAGTTAACCGGGAACTTATATCCGTAAAATGAGTTTTGAGCAAAGTCTTAGTAAATGAACTCAAAACAGAACTCTGACGATTTCATTAGCTCTATAATGGTCGATTTAGGCTGGGAGTATGTCAGTGCAATTATATCATGGATTGCAAAATTGACTGCCGGAATCGATTAATAATTGCCCTAGTCAATGATCTCTAGAACCATGCCCGGATGAGAATTTTGATAGCATGGTTAGCTTAAGAATATCGATTTTGGTATAGGGTGACCCCTAGTTGGATACCGGGGATGTCCGGTTATGATTTGAACCCCCGAAGGCTTTTCGGTAAAAATTGCGTATAAAGAAATGAGGCCGCCACTGCATTGTTTGAAGCTCCGCCGGAATTTCTGACCACACTGTTAGGCTCAGAACGTTGAAATCCATGGGGTTACATAGTTTGTATGTTGAAGTCAGAGTGAGCCCGAAATTAGGGAAAAAGCAGTTAAAGGATTAATGGGAGATGAGTAACGTGGCACATGCTGCTGCTACGTGGCACATCTGATTGCTGCCACATGGCAGCAATCGTACAACCATCTCCCTATATATATACATATATAAATATATATATGTGTGTACTTATTTTTTCAGGAAAAGTATATAATTAGATTCTACTCAACTTCGTATTGCGATTCTGAGCTCATTTTTCATCCCATTTGAGTGATCTAAAAGGTTACGTAACTTAGAATTTCGCAAGGAACGTCATGGTGAAGTCAGATTTGGAATTTGACACAAATTTTGAGGTAAATCACTGTCTTTTTCTTTGTTGATATAATAGGGATGGGTGAAAACTTTACATTGTAATATTTCAGTTATTTCTTAACGAAATTAAGTGAATTATGCATCAAAATTGTTCTACGTTCTGAGAGGAATGTTGTGGTATGCTGGGTGTTCACTGACTTTGTCCGACTTTTGAGAATTTTGGCTGAGAAAGTTTTGAAAAGAATGTTTTCTCGATAAAGTTTTTAACTTCATTTTGGGCATTTTCTCGGTCTTTTAGGGCCCATTTTGGTGAATTTGTCGCTGATGCGGAGATTATTTTTTGGGGAATAGTTTGATATTTCATGTGTGGATCCCCATTTTTTGCATTTTAGTCTTAACTGATGTAATTTCACTCGTTTCCTAAGATTTCATAGACAAATTAGCCGTAATGATCCTACGACTTATGTTTGCACAGTTGAGCAACATCGAGAAGTGATCTAGAGGGGAAAATTTGGCTGGATTGACTAAGAGCTAGAGACGTCGAATATCAGGTAGGCTAGGGTTTAACTATACGCTAGATTGAGCTGAAATGTTTGCATATTTGAGTTGGAATGTGTAGGAATGTATTGTTTATGGATAGAGTTGAGGAGTATATATTGTTTATGGCTAGATGTGGTCTGTGTGTTGTTTCTATATAATTTTATGTTACAATATTTGTTGTATTAAGGGTTGTGTTGGTTGTAGTTGTTATATTACCTGAGTTCTTACCTTATATGGCTATGAAGGAGCCTGAAAGGGGTTGGTTGGAGCTGTGAATATGTTACAGGTATGTACACAGAGATTGACTCTTGCTTATATAGTGTGTGGTCCAAGGCTACTAGAATATACTATTTATTGAGTTTGACATGTGTTTACATGCTACTATGCGTGTTGGATGTAGTATCTATATCTGGTTGGTATGTAATATGCATGATGTGGCTACGGTTATCTGTATCTTTACTAAGCACTCTTGGTAGAATTCCATGATTAAACATGATTCTATGTTGTGCTATGATTTAGATGATCTCGTATACTGTTGTTATCTGTTATGTACTTGTGCCATTGGTTAGTGACTAAAGATGCACCATATCTTTGGGACGATCATAGTTATAACCCTGATGGAGCCTTATGACCTATAATATGAGATACATTGACATTAAGCCATTGGCGGGTTAGAGATGGGAGTGCAGCTTTGTTAGCGAGGTGTAGGTTATATCATATGGGAGTTCTGGGGGATCTGCAATGAGATGCTAGTTATATAGGTTTGTCTTGGGGACTGGCATCAAGTTGAGGGGGGCACATTTTCAGTAGCCAGCACATGGTGCCTTAGGAGATATCCTTTGGGGTTGCTGAGCTTCGAAATAATTTTTGGTAAGTGACATCCTTTCATTTATCTAGCCTCCTAGGCCTTAGCCTAGGTTATATCGGCAATGTCGTATGAGTTGCTTTACACAGAGAAAGGGCCTGAGAAAGGCCGAATATGGGCTAGTGCACTGCGACTGGTATGTGTTCTGACTTGACTTATACTCGTATGAATGTGTATGGCCTGTTGCTATTGAGATATGATGACCAGGAGACTGTGTATTGATTATATGTTGTACTACGGCTTGACTCTAGTATAGATATGAGTTGGCTAGGTTTTGGGTATCCTAGATACTTATGATTTACCATAATAGTCTATGTTTACTCTTGGAACTTATGATTGACGAGGTTATGGTATACTTGGCCTTAGTTAGGTGTGGATTTATAGTATTTTGTGATGTATATACTCTCTAATGTACTGCTGATAATTGTTATATATACTGGTTCTCTCCATTCGATTCTAGGGTATCTGTTATATCTTAGTGAGATGGTGATTGTGATTAGTTGGATTGGATTGAGATTGTGGGATACCTAGGTTGAGAGCATTGCCGCCTAAGTTCACTCTGGGCATGATATGATTATCGTTGCCTACGTTCACTCTAGGCATGATTTGACTTAGGAGTTCCAGATCTAGATAGATTGATTGAGTGCGATTGATCGATATATCTCATCCCACATGTAACTCCTATCACCATTGAGCAATGGTGGTCATATCTGTAGAGTCTGGGTCATGGGTGACGCTTCCCGTGGACTTGTGTCCCAGTGGCCGCGACTGTGATGCTAGGTGGTAGATGCAAATTTTGAGGACTGAGCGCCAGCTTATGTGTGTTGAGGACCCCGATTGATATTATGTGAAGCTGTGCCCGTGATTGATATCCTGTGGGGCTGGGCCCCATTATTGACATCCTGAGATAATACCCTATTGTTTATACGAGGGGGATTCTTTCTTTTGCAGGGGATACATCCCACCATTATATTGCGTGTCAGACCATCTAGCACTAGTTGACTGCTTGACCAGAGGCTAGGTAAGAGAACTATGGATCGGGTGCCACGTGCCGGCATAGGGTCGAGGAACCTAGTTGACTTGTGATTGTTAGGGTGAGGCCCCTGATTACTTATCCATGGATTTACTTACCTATTCACACCCTGATTGTGCGGGGGTTGTACCTCCAAGGCTTATCGGGGCTCGTGGGGCATTCAGGCTTAGACACTAGGGCCTTAAACCCGTGTACATCTAACTGTTGTTCTGATTATGAGGAGAAATGGGCTCTATGATGGTTCTATGGGATTCTGTGATGGTTCTTAGGGGTTCGTGTGATTATCTATTAGCATGATTATTCTGCGGGTGTACCTTCTGGGCTTATGGGGGCCAAGTTGGCATACATGCATAGATACTAAGGTGTTTCAACCGCATATAACACTATAGCTCAGTTGGGGCAATTTTGGTATTGTCTTACACACTTTTCGTCAGTCAGTATCGATGTTTAGTACATGGGTTTGTTCAGGTTATTATTGTACTTCACGTTGATTGGTTTAGTTGTGGTTTGAGGGTTCCCAGACATGCCCATGCCTTGATCTAAGTTGTTTTGCTGCATTGCTGCAGATCTATACATTTGGACTTTACTTATGTTCACTATTTCACTCGATCGGCTGATGATGCCTAATGGGTGTCTTTTTTGGTACTCACCCCTACTTCTGTATCTCCCTATGGTGCAGACCGAGCTATGGGTCGTGATAGTTAATTTGGGGAACTTCGGGAGCGCACAGGAGGCTTTTGGTGAGCACTGACAACTCTGGCTTTTTCATAATTTCTTTCTTACCAATGGTCTTTTTTTGCACCCAGACATCGGCCTTGTAAAGTAGAGTTTGGTATTTGTAGGTGCACTCCTCATTTTGTATATTATTATGATTATTTATATATTTGTACGATATGTCCTTGTATCATTGTAGCTCTATACAGTTGACTTTCAAGTTCTGGGTAGGTTTCAGCATATATGTTATTGTTATATCGCTTTGGTTTGGACTAGAAAACTAGGGCAGGTATCCTTGGGTTGGGAATTGGATTGCTTTTAGGTGGGACCAGCAGGCACCATCTTGACCAGGATGAGGTTGTGATAAGGTGGTATCAGAGCTTAAGGTTCACTGGTCTCAGCTTTATAGAACTACCGTCTAGTAGAGTCCTGTGGATGGGTGCGAAGATGTCCGTGGCTTATCTCCAGGAGGCTACGGGATGTTTAGGAACTTTCCTGTGTTATTAATTCTGGTTGTGTGTCTTGTCAATGGTTTTTCAATTTTTGAGAATTATACATCATTCACCCCTCCGTATTGATGTCGTATAGAGGCCAGACTCTGGGAAAGGGAAGTACTGCATCGTCAGTCCCTGATAAGGAGCATCCCCCAGAACTCATTGAGTAGTGGTTAGATGCCCTCGAGTTATAACAGTCGGATAAAGCATACAGACATTGAAAATTTAGAAGGGCCTCAGCGACAGGCTTTGGGATTAGTACTTGATTGGTGGTGGCTATGTATTTTGTTATGAGAGATGTTGTTAGAGATGGTGTTCTGTGATACATAAATTCATACGTCAGGAACTAATTAAAGGTTATATGGGCTGTGAGCGCTTTTGTTAGAGATCCTGAAGTCACGATAAGTTGTGACTGAGGTAAGGCTGAGCATTAGTGCTTTACGGGTGTCCATATTCGATTATTTACCTACTTATTTGACTTGGTGGGTTTTTTTTGTTGTTGATGAGTATGTTTACCTGGTGGGATCTGAGTAGTTGTCACCTATGTTACAATGGTACCCTATTAATGGCTGAATGTATGCCAAACTATTTGATAATACACATGACTATTTTGATGCCTACCTACTAGAGTGGGTAGTATGATATTAGCATTTATTGTATTTGAAAGGCCAGTTGTCGGTCATACACATGGATACACCTTTTGCCTCTATGGCCACGATTTCTTGTGGTGATTTTGTTGATATACGACTCTTCTAATCATGTGGTCACTGGATTGTGAGATTGATGCTATGCTTGGAGGCTTAGTTGGGCTTTCTATTGCTATATCGGATAATGTTGTGTTATAAGTTGACCTGCCGGCCACTCCACCCTGGGGACTTGTTATGATGGTTAGCCACTAAGACTGTGTTGTTCAGATTCCTGGCTATGCTTGTCAATGGGAATGTTGACCATTTTTCTAGATTGCCTAGTACTTGGGTTATGGTTATATAGTATTAGGTGTGTTGCTTCGCCCATTACTTGCCTGAGTGTGAGTTCCGAACTTCTTTTATCCTGGGTCAGATATTGAGATAATAGAAGGTCCGTTTTATTAGTGGGGGGTCAGGTATGATGACTCTGCAGGATTGTGATACGTGGGTCTAGTGATATCGTTTGACGGCCTTGGTATTGATATTACCCTAGGGGCGGATTGACTTGTTTTTATTATGTTGTTATTGATATGGCACTCTAATTGGCTGGTTTAAGCCTACAAAGCCAGGCCCATACGGTATATACATATTATAAGGCACCTTATCAGGGTCCATGGCGTTCAAGATAGACTAAACACAACTCTGAGATGACACTCGATGTTTTGCCAACCATGAACGCCGATTTCTATAATTGAGATTTGGGACAAAGCGGTTCTGAGGGTTTCATCCCTAAGTGAAGTCATACGAGTCGGAAGGTTAGATGAGCTTGGGCTCGATATGTCAACTGTATTGAGGTTTTGGAATGGGTTAGACTGGTTGCATCTGAGTTAGTGCTACCTCTAGCTTGTTTTGCTATACATCTTGTTCTCTACGTATCGATGGTGCGCTGGCATGTTGCAGATGAGTTACATGTACTCCATAATGTTTTTTTGTTGAGTTAAATAATGGCTGAATATTGTTAAGGGAGGTAGTGATGGAGGACATTTTGGGGGTTGTACCTGTACTTTTTATGACCATGATTATCCGAACATCTAGTGATGTAGTACAAATAGGTATTCCTAGTTAATTGATCCTTGTGACTTGTATGCTGATTAAGCGGATGGGACAAATAGCGGATTCTTGGGTCTTCCTTTGGGAATTTTCATACCGACTCGCTGTTATATACAGATGGGTAGCAGGATTCTGGATAGTGAGGGTGGTTTAAACATGCTTGTGACTTATATACTCGTGGTGTGGATTGGAGCCTACAGGTATGCTTGTGTCCATACCTTCTCGGACGAAAGTCTTATTTGTGGGGGATGTTGTAATGACCCTCCAGGTCATTTATATGGTTTTGCTACTATTATGTTGATATGAGCATATGTATAGTGACCTCAGGTCTATTGGGATGATTATTGTTCAGCTTATTCGGGAGTTATATGGATTTTTGAGTTAACCGAGAAGTTATACCCTTAAAATGAGTTTTTAGTAAAGTCCTAGTAAATTACCTCATAATAGAATTTTGACGATTCTATTAGCTCCACAATGGTCGAATTAGTTTACGAGTATATCCGGTGCAATTATTTCATGGATTGCAAAATTGGCTGCCGGAACTGATTAATAGTTAGCCTAGTCAATGTTCTCTGGAACCATGCCTGGATGAGAATTTTGATAGCACAGTTAGCTCCAAAATATCAATTTTGGTCTAGGGCGACCCCTCGGTGGATACTAGGGATGTTCGGGTATGATTTGAACCCCCAAGGCTTTCATTAAAAGTTGTGTATAAAGAAATAGGATCTTCATTGCATTGTAGGAACCTCTGTTGAAAATTTTGACCGCATCGTTGGATCTAGGGTGTCGAAATTCATAGAGTTACATAGTTTGTTTGTTGAAGTCGTAGTTCAAATGAGCCCGAAATGAGAGAGAAAGCAATTAAAGGATTAATGGGAGAGGGGTAACATGGCACACCCTGCTGCTACCATGTCGCTCAGATGGTTGCTACCACATGGCAGTGATCTGGCAGGCACCTCCC